>VDFB02115018.1:0-16614 GCA_007258455.2 Sequoia sempervirens
TGGGAAAGTGTTCAAGTGAGTTTGATTTGAGTTTGTTTTTGGTTAAGACCTCCCTGATTGACATCAATTGGTATCAAAGCCTAGGAAGTAGATCTCTTGAGGGAGAAGGTTGAAAGTTTGAGCAAGGAAAAGGGTGGAATTTGAGGAGTCACAATGCCTCCTAAAGGAAGCACAATTGCAAGAAAGATTGATCATCAGGCTAGAGAATTGGAAGCCTTGAAGAAGGAGATTATTGCATTGAAGTCTAATGTTGGGGTCACCATGGATGAAAGTGATTTTGAAGAGGAAGAAACTTCTAGTGAAGAGGAAGAGTTGGATCCAGAGGATGTGAGGATGCTAAAGCTTTTGAAGGCTATGAAAGGTGATGGACATGGAAAAATGGATTTTCCTATGTATGGGGGTAAATTAGATGGTGAAGATCTCTTGGATTGGATAGGAGCCATGGAGAATTACTTTGAAAGTGAAGAGGTAGATGAAGATCACAAGGTGAAGAAGGCTAAGACCAAGTTGAAAGGGTGTGCCTTGCTGTGGTGGAACTTTGTGCAAGATGAAAGGCATAAAAAGGGGAAGACCAAGATCACTTCTTGGGAGAGAATGAAGACAAAACTCAAAGGTAAGTTCCTTCCTATGACTACAATGTTCAATTACTTAAAAAAATTCAAAATCTTAAGAAAAATGACTTAGATGTGCCAGCATACACCGAGGAGTTCTATAGGTTAAGTATAAGGACAAAACATGAGGAAGATGAGGAAGAAAGAGTGGCAAGATATCTTAATGGTCTGAGGTATAATATTTAGGATGAGATACGTTTGATGACACCCAAAACAATTGAAGAATGTTTTCAAATGGCTATGAGGGCAGAAGAAAATGTGAAAAGGAGACAAGAAAAGACAAGAGGTAGAGGTAGTACTTCTAGAGGGAGAGGAAATTTTTCTACTCCAAGACAATCCAATCAAGATCAAGAAGATGTTGGGAAAGGTAAAGAACAAGTGGTTGAATCTAGAGGTTGATGGAGAGGTGGAAGAAAAAGCTTTAGGGGTAGGTATGCAAATCAAGGAAGAGGTTCTAATATGTTTTCAGGAAGGTGTTACAACTTGGTGAGTTTGGTCATCCATCCTTTAAGTGCCTTGAAAAATTTGGTGCTACTTCAAGTGAAGGTGAAAGAAGAGGTGAAAAGAGGGTCCAAATTGTGCAAGAAGATGAAGAGGAAAGTGCCAATTCTCCAAGTAATGTTGTTGTACCAGAGGTGGGTGAAGCTTTGGTGCTGAGAAGACAACTCTTGAAGGCCACCAAGGAGAAATAACCAATGCAAAGGAGAAATCTATTCAAGACCACATGCAAGAGTAAAGGTAAAGTATGCAAGGTAGTGATAGATTCAGGCTCCACTAATAATATGGTATCAAGAGAAATGGTAGATAATTTAAGTTTGGTTAAAGTTCCTCATGAAACACCCTATAAGGTTTCATGGTTAAATGATGATTAGTCACTTCTAGTCAATGAGCAGACTTTAGTTGAGTTTCATTTTGGAGGGTACAAAGATAGGGTACTTTGTGATGTTCTACCAATGGAATGTTGCCATTTGTTGCTTGGAAGACCATGGCAATTTGATAAACATGACATGTATGATGGAAGGGCTAATACATATTAGATTGAGCATGATGGGAACACATTTACTTTAATTCCATTGCAAGAAGCTAAGGAGAAGATCAAGACAACCAAGGTGATTATGATGGGTAGGAAGGAGTTTGTGAAGTTGAAGACACAAATGAAGAGGAGTCCAAGGAGGTTACAACCACTCCTATGCTGGGAGAAATTAATATAGTAAGATTGAAGAATGAAGTGAGTTTCGAAGGTAAAGAGGAGGTGCTGGCAAGAAGTTGAGTCCACTTTTTGGTCAAAAAGTGGAAGTGTTTTCCCTAATTTTCAGATTTTTTCATAGTTAACATTAAAATTTGAAGCACTTAGAGATGGAATCTTAAAAAAAGTCATTGATCATAAAATGTAGTACTTGGAGTCTAGTTTCCAAATATGTAATTTATTTTAATACCTAGATGGTACAAATTGATTTTCAATGGGAGTTTCTTAAAACCACTGTTTAAAAGTCACTTCTTTTATACTATACCATGCACATGTACGTCATCCATATTTTGACCTAAATAATCATATTTTTCTAAATCCTTTTGGGAAAAGTTTTTTAACTCACTTTAGCACATTTTCCATATCTTTTTGTAATTTTTTTTTAATAAATATTTTTTGTTAATTTTTTATTGGCCATATTTGGTGTTGTGAAAAATTGTGTACGTCATGCATAAGATGACCTAAACTTATCATTTTTTTATTATTTTTTTCAAATTGAAAAGAATTTTCTAAAGTATGTTTTCGTAAAATTTGTTTTTCAAAAATTATTTTAATAAAAAGTTATTAAAATACTAAAAATCCTTGATAATTCAAGTTTATGGGCCTGTTTCATCATAAATTAATTGAAAAATAGAAAAAATAATCTATATGAAAAAAATTGACATATTTAGAATATACACTATCTCATCTAAAATGGCTTTTAATTTCATAAAATAATTCTAAAAAAAACCCTCGTCAACCATATTGACATAGTCAGTTTTTTCTCTTGATATTGTCATGACATTGTACTTGTAGGTCTAAGGCTAAGGGTTCGTTTACAATGCCTTTCCTAGGCCTAAATCCAAATGAGAAACATGAATTGTGGTTTTCAAACCTTTTGGAATGAGTACCCACTTTAAAAAGTGTACCTATTCTAAAAAATGAATGACTACCTATTTTAAAGCTAAAAAATGACACTTCCACTAGAAGTGGACTCAACTTGCACTTACCCAAGGGTGGAGTGAAGTTGGTAGGGAATGGTATTGAGGTAATAACAAAATATGATGATATAGTGATAAGACCGCAAGGTCGGCATGATAGAGTTTTGGTAGGGACAATATCTTGTCTTGTGATTCCACAAGAGGCTAATAGGTAGACTAGTTTTGTAAAAATAGAGGCTTATAAGTATGATATAATAGAGATTGTTGAGACAAAGGGTCTGATGACAGAGTTGAGAGGAAAAAGGTGCAATGTATGAGAGTGTTTGGAAAAGACAAATGGGGAAGGTTAAGTTTGTGATGCAGTATAGGGGTTGTCAAACCAAACAATATGCCAAACAAGTGGATATCAACAAGACTTCAAAGTAAAATCAAATGATTTCCTCAAAATTTCAACTCTTAACCATGCTTTCCCTTGTAGCAAATGCAACCCGGTTTAAGGGATTTTTTCAACCAAAAGTTCCAAATCACTTCACAAAAAAATTAGTGTTCAAGATACCCTTTTCAGAGTTACACAACATATGTGAAAACAACCATTGACTCCTTTGAACCAAATTTGAGAACCAATAACATACCTTTGATCTAGGCTCGTGAATTAGCCCTCTTTTACAAAGAGAGTTCCTTTTAAACACTTGATCTTCACAAGAACACCCCAAATAGTCTTGAGTTGTGTCTTAAAACAACAAATTTCATGATTTATTTCCAGGTTTATGGCCTCTTCAATACTATTTCAACAAACCCTCCATTTACAAGCAAATACCTAGGGTTTTAATGAAAAACATATAAAATAGGTTTCTCAGACCAATCCAAAGCATCAAACACCTATAACATACCTTGCACATATTCAATAATCCCTTACATGGATCATTCTCTCAAAATTTCTCCAAAACCCTCACTCAACAACTCAAATTCTCCTGAAAATGACTCTGCCCAGCCCTAAGGCATCTCTCCTTAGCCACCCAACCATTTGATTTTGACTCCAAACTTGTTAGAACACCTAAAATAACATATTACATGTCATTCCTCTAAGTTACATCAAACAACAGTAGGAGGAATGGCTTTACATTAATTAAAACTCAAACTCAAACCTTACTAGCCTGTCATAGGCAGTCCCAAGAAAAATGTAGGTTTCTTTCACAAGAATTAACTGAGGACCCTCAAAATGGATGGAAATTAAAGTTAAGACATATCACCACAAATTACCACAAGTTCCAGATCATAAAGTTCCCGTACAAGACCGTACATGACAAGAAAAAATGACAAACACAGTGAAATCTGATTTTCAATGTTGGTTTTTTTATTGGAATTCTTCACAAAATGATTAACAACCCTCATTCGAGCCATCAAGAGGATTTTTATACATTTTCAAACCAAAAACAACCTACCCCCAATGTCTCTAACTATTTTTTGAATTATTAACCCCTTATCATTCCCCAATCTACTTTTAACAACTTCGATTGACACTTTATTTGCACTCTTGCAATTGTTTTCCCTAATTGACACCTATGACATAAACATCAACTTATTACATAAGAGATGGTCTTCAAAGACCTTATTTAACATGAAAAGACTCAAAATACCTTAATCTACCCTTGACACTTCCTAACAACCTTCAAGCATTCAAATTGTTGTTAACTAGGTGTAGGTGCTCCTGCACCAGTATGTTGCAAGATTGAAGGACATGATAGTTGAATGCCAAGTAAACAAAGGTAAGTTTGCATCAGTGTCAGATGGAAAAGAGGTCAAAGGATGTTCAACAAATTAAGGGAAGCATTATCAAGTTGGCCAAGAGCACAAGAATGGTAAGCACAAAGAAAGTTTTCGGAATTTACCAGTCAAGGTAGCTTTTGTAGGTCAAAGAAATGAATCTTTCAAAGGTTGAACAGTTGAAGATTAGTTTCCAAGAGGCATGGAAACCATTTTAGGTGGGGTGTATGGTGCAAGAACACCATTTCAATTCAAGTGAACTTGGTTCAGTTTGGTCTTTGTTAAGTTTTTTAGGCGTTTTGAGTCTTGACATTTGAATAAGGTCTTTTAGACCAATTTATCATGTAATAGGTCATATTTTCATGGTTTGGGGGCTCATTTGAATTAATATTGCAAAATAAGCAAAAAATTGTCAATGAAGAAAATGCAAAAATGCAACTTTTGAGTCCCAATGGTCATTTGAAGGTTATGAGTCAGTTTAGGTGGTTATGTTGGTTTGTTGTTGGTGGTAAAATGTTTAAATAGATGAGAAACATCGATGTAAAGGTTGGTTGTTGTAGAAATCAAGAATTTGAATTTCAAAACTCTCATTTTCTTGTGTTTTCTAGAAAAAATTCCTATTTCCTAGTCAATTGTACGACCCGTACAGTGCATCATTTGACATGAAATGATTTGGAATAGATAGGTGGTGGAATATACTTTCAAATGCACCTAGTTTGAGGTTTATGCATTAAGTTTTGCAAATTTTATAAGCAATTTAGTGGCACTGCTTGTGTAACCTTGTTTCTAAGGGTTTGTTTGTGTAAAATGACAAAATAAGCCATTCCACCCACTATATTTTCCTGTGACTAAGTGGAATTGCTCATTGGAGTGTTGGTTTTGATTTAGAATGGGTGGCTTGAGTAGGGAAGGCGAGATAGTTGATTTATTATGATGCCCTAGTTGGAAATTGTAGTGTATTTTGATGAATTTGGGTGGTTTAAGAAGGGAAATGTCTATAAATATTGGGGGAAGCAAGATTTTATGTTTGTTTGAGCATGTGTAGGTTTTTTGGAGACTAATTGATGCATTTTTGAAGTGCCAAGTGATTGGGAGCATGTCTTTTCATTAAACCCTTGCCTAAATTGGGTAAAAGGAGGGTTTCAAGGTAAGGTATCATAGGAAGGGAGTCTCATATCAAAAGTTATGAAATTAGAGGTTTTTTCCCTGACTAGTGCTACCCCATTGAATTTTGGTCTTTGTTGATTGTTTCAAGGGGGGTTGCTTTGTTAATTTGGCCTAATTGGCCTTGTGGATAATATTGTTGCAAGAAATTGAAGGTGTTGATCTAAAGTAAGTCAATGTGAATTTGATGTATGTTGTGTAAGGGGTTAAAGGGTGTCTGAAATCACCAATGGTTAGTGGGTTTGACGAGTAGATTGAGGGTTGGGGTCAAGAAACCCTAGTTACACACCTACAAGGAAATTGTCAAGGGATAGTGATGATCCATTGAGATAGAGGTTTAGGGATTGGGAAAGTGTTCAAGTGAGTTTTATTTGAGTTTGTTTTTGGTTAAGACCTCCCTACTTGACATCACCAAGTCATCTCCTCGAATTGAAGAAGGTGTGATACCGAAGGCTACAATTAACGGTATGGAGATTGGTGTAGCAATCAGACCAGGGCAGAATACAAGGAGTGAAATTCTTTCTTCAAAGCGAGTGGGAAGGTATAAGTAAGTCTATGTTAAGAAAGTTATGTGTCCATTCTTTTTTATTTGTTTGAATTGATAAGAATTTGAAAGAAAACTCCCTAAAGAGAACATGTGCATGAAATTGTACAGTACATAACGTTCTTTGTCTTGAAGGGTAGACTTAAAGCTCTATTTCTTTAGATTAAGGAATATTACATAATCACAAATGGCTAGTAAATGATTCTCAGAAATATCATTGTTGCTATTGTTTACTAATAGTCATTATTCTCTATAACTAATCAAAGCTTATCTAAATTTAACATGATTGTTGAATATTGGAACCTTGTGTTTTTACTAATGCAGATGTAATGTGCTTTGGTAGTTGTCCTTAATTAAGACTAAAGGTCGGATAATACCACAGGACTGATTTACACCCAATAGAGGTATCTATTGAAGTTTATAATATCTTAATTATTGCATGCATTCGAGGGAAAATGTGCAACCTCCACATCTTATGCTATGACATCTCTTAGAAGTATTTTATCAACTAGTGAATTCTCAATTTGTATTTTGAGTCCGTGTAACGTTGAGCTATTAGGGCTGATAGATCGCTTGTTTAGATGTGACCTCTCATTGTGTAAGCATGATTACTTAGGTGGTGTAATCCCAACTATGGGGAAAATAATGATTCAAGGCTTTTCGACAAAAGGATAAGGAAACAACGTGAAGGGAATTAATTCAAGCATCTGGTAGCACAATACGCTCATTCTATAAGTACTCTATAGACCCAAGATTTCCTCTTTTTGAGGTACTTTGTCAAATAGATGCACTTGTTACATAAAATTTATAGATAATATTAGTATGGAATATTGAAATATGCATCTGTAGAATCCTTAAATGGTAATAAGTTTAAACAAATAAAAGCTTCATTTAGGATTATGAAATAAACTGTGGTGATTATATTGAAGGATATCTATGACAAACATGGATGTCAACTCTATATTCTATTCATAATATCTCTCTAATTTAAACAAGTGACGCAAGCGTCGAGTTCCTGCCGAGAGGTAAAAGGCATGTAGCTGTGAGTGAGAAAAAGTATTTAGATAGCAGATAGGAATATAAATGTATTAAAAATAGCTAGAAAAGTTTGAAGTAATTTTTAATAGCGCACTAATGCATGGAATTTTTAGGGTGCATGGGCAACGTGGTCCATAGAGACATGTGAAGAGGTAACATGTGTGGATGGATGCATGCAAAATTGTATTTATGGGTACCATGTATTCGTGGACCTTTTTATAGATATACCAATGAATACTTGTTTTTTTATGTGTGTATGTATACATTTGTGAGAAGGAAGATTCTTTATGATCTTAATTAGGAAGCAAGAATGCATTATTAATTTGTATTAATTATTGAATGCAAACAATTGGAAACATTTGTAATAATGCTTGAGATATATATGCATATATGTATCCACGTGCACATAATGCATAGAAGAGTGAGAAGCATCGTCGGCATGTGAACGAGTCTTAAAGCAGGAGGAGACTCAGCTCGCATTTGCAGTATTAAATGAAAGAAAACAGGAGAAATAAACTATTTATGACCAGTGCAATGTTTTTAATTTTTTTTTTTTTAAACCTTTTGATCGAAAAATTCATTAGTCATTTTAAATGGAACAAAGTTTTGATGTAGGGATATTTCTAAAGCATCAAATATCATTTGCAACTATTTACAAAAAACATGTGTGCAGGCAAAAAAGGAAAATGCATTCTTTACATGACCCATATTTATATGCATGGTGAAACAAAGTTTACCATATCTCTTTTTTTGCTTCTATGTCTATTTTTAAATAAAATTATGTTTAGTGTACTGTTGTAAAACACATGCTATGTTAATTAATACAACTGAGTTATTTTAGTTTATCATATCACAATATGCAAGTGCTAATAGAAATAGTAGTGTTAGGTGGAAGATTGATAGGGGTAGCTCATTTGAGTATAAACTTTTGTAAGATTAATCAATCTTTTTTTAAATGTAGTATGAAGGTTACTATTATATAAAGCTATTGATTTTATTATAAATAAGATTTAAATCCTGTCTATGTAATACGATAAGATATTTTTGTGTATAGAACAATGTAATTATATTACAATAAATTGTTAGATGAATCACTAGAAAGCTATTGATTTTATTATAAATAAGATTTTAATCTTGTTTATGTAATATGATTAAAAATTTGTGTTTATATAATAAACAATAAGTAATTTGCAAAGATATAATAAAGAACCTTACTACCTAAGATTAAATTTGTGTATATATAAAATAAAATGTAATAATTTAACTTATTAAAATGTAATAAGTGAAATAAATATTACGATAAATTCTTAGATGAAACAGTACAAAGGTATTGATTTTATTATAAATTAGATTTGAATGTTGTTAATGTAATACGAATGAATATTTTTTTGTGTATATATTTTAAACAAAAAATAATTTGAAAAGATATAAAGAATCTTATTAGGTAAGATAAAATGTAGGTACAGTAAAATAATTTACATGTTTGTAGCACTTTGCATCCAAATTATTGAGAGAGAAACATTTGTAACAATGCTTGAAGCATTTAAGTATACATGGATGCATGTATACATGTATCGACGTGCACATAATGCATAGAAGAGTGAAAAGCATCCTTGGCATCTGAGCAAGCCTGAAAGCATGATGAGACTGAAGTTGCATTTGCAGTATTAAATGAAAGAAAACAAGAGAAATAAACTAGTTAGTATGAATGCATATATGAAAGGAAAGCATTAAAATATGGATCCATGTAAACATATATGCATGCATGGATGTGTACATGTGTCCATGTAATTTGGTATGTTAAGAAGAATCTATATATGCCTGCGTCCATAAAGTTAGAAATGTTAGAAACAATTTGCATCTTAAACAGGAACTAAAAAAACATTACTGATTGAAACAAAGCAACAATACATTTGTTTTTGTGGAACAAGTGTATAAAGTATATCTAATAATGCATTTGAATGCATGGATACATGTAAATATTTGTGAAATCTGAATATACATTATAGCCTTCGGGGAATTGTCATATGTGCTTTTAGGAATCTGTAAGAAACAGGATTTAGAAAAGACATTTTGAAAAGAACTCTTGAATACAATTGTATGTTAACAATGAGACTCAATTTGCATTTGCAGTATTAAATGAAAGAAAACAGGGAAAATTAACTATTTATTAGCAATGCATATATCGAAGGAATGCGTAAATGTATGGATGAAGGTAAACATTTATGCATCCATCGATGTGTACATGTGTCCATGTAAGTTGGTAAGTAAACAAGAATCTATATATGCCTATGTGCACAAAGTTAGAAAATGTCAGAAACAATTTGCATTTGAAAGATATACAAAAAACATTTATGATCAAAACAAAAGAATAATACATTATTGTTTTTTGACCAAGTGTATTAAGGATATCCAACGATGCATTTGAATGCATGGATACATGTAAATATTTATGAAATCTGATTATACATTTTAGCCTCCAAGAAACTGTGATATGTGCTCTTAGTTATCTGCAATAAACAGGATTTAGAAAAAACGTTTTGAAAGGAAGTCTTGAATACAACTCTATGTTGTGATAGTTATTTTCAAAGCCCTCAGTGTTTAATTGCATAACCTTGATATTTTCTTCATTTTTTCCTTTGGTATGGTGTGAATTTTGTTCTGATGGATGAAGGTATATTTGAGCTATAGATAGATAAAGATATGTAAGGGTGGTAAAGAAGAATGAGCGATGTAAGTGCAACAAAGAGAAGGAATTGAGAGAATGATGAGATGCAAGTAAGGTATATGAATGCCTTATGGAAAGTATTAGATATGGGAAGCAAGGATATGTGAAACTGGATGTGAGAATGAATGGAATGTAAATGGTATGAATTTATCATTTTCGAGTTTTACGCTTAAAATTAAATGCAAGATATAAAAATTTGAATGAGTGAGCTAGATTGAAAGAAAAAAGGAATGCAAGACATTGGTGTGATGCAAGGCAAGCATATAAATGGATTTTGAAATGTATTTGATTTGAGAAGAAACGATGTGCACGGGTGGAAATGGAAATGAGTGGATTCGATAGGGTATGAAGTGAACTTTTGTTCCAAGAAAGGGTGGAAGAATGTCTATTTTGTTATTGGTTATGCTTTTTAAAATCATCATAGGGCTGAGTGTCTCAATACAAATACAAAAGAAAGACTGATGTCCCATTTCTCACTCTCCTTCGGACTAAACAAAGTGCCAAGATCCTTGAGCTTCCTCGAAATGTGACAAGAGAAGAATAGATATAAAAATATAATGATATTTAAGGATACAAGAGTCAAAAGAGAAACACCAATGAATACTTGTACTTTTACATGGGTGTATGTTTACATTTGCAGTAACAAATTTCCTTTATGATCTTATTCAGGAAGCAAAAATGTATTATTATTTTGTTTCAAGTATTAAATGCAAATAATCTTAAACATTTGTAACAATGCTTGAGGCATCTATGTATACATGCATGCATGTATACATGTATCCATGTGCACACAATGCAAAGAAGAGTGAAAAGCATACATGACATGTGAACGAGAAATTTGAATGGAAAACACTAAAATCAAGTAGAAATACAAATCTGTCAAAGCACATTGAGGCTCAAGTAGCATTTGCAGTAGTAAGCGAAAGGAAAACAGGGAAAACAAACTATATATCAGCAATGCATATATCGAAGGAATGCATAAATATATGGATCCATGTAAACATTTATGCATGCATGGATGTATAGATGTGTCCATGTAATTTGGTACACAAAGAACAATCTATAAATGCATGTGTGCATAAAGCGAGAAATGTCAGGAACAATTTGCATTTGAAACATATACAATATTGTTTTTTGAACAAGTGTATAAAGGATACCTAATGATGCATTTGAATGCATGGAAACATGTAAATATTTGTTAAATCTGATTACACATTATAGGCTTGAAGAAACTGTTATACGCGCTTTTAGGGATCTGTAATAAACAAGGTTTAGAAAAGGCATTTTGAAAATAACTCTTGAATACAACTCTATGTTATCAGTGTTATTTTCGAAGCCCTCAGTGTTTATTTGCATAACCTTGATATTTTCTTCATCTTTTTCTTTGTTTGGTATGGTGTGAATTTTGTTGTGATGGATGAAGGTATATTTGAGGTGTAGATAGATAAAGATATGTGAGTGTTAAAAAGAAGAATGAGTTATGCGAGTGGAACAAAGAGAGCGAATTGAGAGAATGGTGAGATGCAAATAATGTGTATGAATAAGTTATGAAAAGTATTTGATATGGGAGGCAAGGATATGGGATGGTGGATATGAGAATGAATTGAATGTAAATGGTATGAATTTATCATTTTTAAGTTATATGCTTACAATTAAATGCAAGAAATGAAAATTTCAATGAGAGAGCTGGATTTAATGAAAAAAGGAACGCAACACATTGGTATGATGCAACACAAGCAAATAAATGGATTTTGAAATGTATTTGATTTGAGAAGAAAGGACGTGCAAGGGTGGAAATGGAAATGAATGGAATCAGTAGGGTTTGAAGTGATTATTTCCTCCAACAAAGGGTGGAAGAATGTCTAGTTTGGTATTGGTTATGCTTTTAAAAATCATCATAGGGCCGAGTCCGTCAATATAAACACAAAAAAAAGACCCATGTTGCATTTCTCACTCTCCTTCGTACTGAACAAGGTACTAAGATCCTTGAGCTTCCTCGAAATGCGACAATAGAAGAATGGATATAAAAATATAATGATATTTATGGATAGAAGAGTCAAAACAGAAGACAAAGTGGAAGTTCTTATGCATATACTATGAAAAAAATAAATATGGAAGATCATAAAACTGAAAACATGCAAATGCTGATGCAATGGAGAACATTAAATACATGGAGAGAGAAATACGTAGAGCTATTCACAGATATATGCATGGATGCATCAACAGACACATGTATACACAGAAAACAGAACTACATGGACAGATGGGGATATGAACACATGTATACATGGATGCATGCATATTTGCATATAGATACAAATGCATATGTTACATGGAAGGATGTATTCATATACACATGCAAATATGGATGAAGGCATATATGCATATATGCATGTATGGACAATATGCATAAATGTATGTCAACATATAACTTTTAATTTTGTTATATTGGAAAACTAGCACTATTCTGATAAATTAATATTGGAAAATTAGCATTTAGCTGTTTCTATTTATCAGAATAGCTTTATAAATCATTGTTGTTATTGAAAATCAGTGAAATCCGATCGCATAGATTGATTTAAAAAATTTAAGCAAAGGCATAGTTTATAAAACTGGCGAGTAGAGATACGTAATCCATGAGTGCAAATTAAATGCATTGAAATATCAGGAAAATGCGAACACATGGAGAGGTCAAAATAATTGAAGCAAATGCATTAAATGGCATGTGGCTGGTGGGGAAGGCGCTGGAATTGCATGGCGGCCATGGGTGGCTAGGATACTTTGGCCATTTAATATAGATTTAAGCCAGTTGCAATAGATCGGAACTGCTTTGTGGACTCTGTATTCTGTTGTAGATGCTTGTGTTCTAAGGAAGAGTAGTGTATACACATGCACAAATGCATATGTGCATGTAGTACATGCACACATGCATACATGGATGCATAGACACATGTATGGGGACAGAGATAGATATGTTACAGAGAGAGGTGTACAAATATATGGATGTGTAGAAATATGCATATATGCATGTGCAGATGGGCAGAGACAAAGACAAATACATGGGTGCATGAGTCCATACATGCATATATACATGTATCCATGCAAAATATCGATAGATGCATATATACATGGATGTGTGTATGCAATTCATAGGTGCATATATGCATAAATCAATGTATACATGCACCCATAGATACAGTCATACATATATAGACAGATGCATGCAGAGATGGAAAGATATGCATAAATCAATATATGCATGGCTGCATCTATGGATACATAGATACATAATGAAATGGAGAAAAAGATACATTTATATATGCATTTATTTTGGGAGTTTGATTCTGAATCCATATGCATACTTTGATTAAAACTAGTTGCTAAAGGTACATAATTCATTCAGACAAAATTAATGCATTGAATGGCATCTGACCAAAGGGGAGACTGTTTGGATTGCTAAGCAGTCTTTGAATATATAACAATTAAAAGAGATAAGTAAGTATAAGTATCCTTGGCGACATTCCATATTTTTACCTTTCAATCAAAGTCAATTAACAAAGTAGCAGTCAGAGCTAAAGAAAGTTCAAGGACTATGCCGATAGAAAACCATATTTTGGACAATGGCTAGACAATCTGTTGAAATTGCTTTAGAAACTTTGAAGCAAATGCATTTTTTCTTTTGTTTACTTTCATTGTAGATCTTAAATGGAAGTCGGGTTTTGCATTGCTGCAATGTATTTGTATACTTTGATTATAAAATCATAGTTTAGATCATTTTAAGTGTTATCCATTCGAATCTTTCCTTGAAATACCAAGGATTCATCTGAGTCTTGGAGGCAATGCACAGCTGTCCTATAAAGAGAGCTTTGGAACCAATGAGCTGTCATATATACATGGGTGCATGAGTTCATAGATGCATATATACATGTATCCATGCAAGATATCGATAGATGCATATATACATGGATGTGTGTATGCAATTCATAGGTGCATATATACATAAATCGAGGTATACATGTACCCATAGATACATCCATACATATATAAACAGATGCATGAAGAGATGACAAGATATATGCATAAATCGATATATGCATGATTGCATCTATGGATACATAGATACATTATGAAATGAAGAAAAACACACATTTATATATGCATTTATTTTGAGAGTTTGATTCTGAATCCATATGCATACTTTGATTAAAACTAGTGGTTGAAAGTACATAATTCATTGATACAAAATTAATGCATTGAATTGCATCTGACTAAATGGGAGGCTGTTTGGATTGCTAATTAGTCTTTGAATATATAACAATTAAAAGAGATAAATAAGTATAATTATCCTTCGCAACATTTCACATTTTGACCTTTCAATCAAAGTGAATTAACAAAGTAGCAGTCAGACCTAAAGAAGGTTTAAGGACTATGCTGATAGAAAACCATATTTTGGACAATGGCTAGACAATCTGTTGAAATTGCTTTACAAACTTTGAAGCAAATGCATTTTTCGTTCTGTTTACTTTCATTGTACATGTTAAATGGAAGTTGGGTTTCGCATTGCTGCAATGCATTTGGATACTTTGATTATAAAATCATAGTTTAGATTATTTTTAGTGTTATCCAATTGAATCTTTCCTTGAAATACCAAGGATTCATCCGAGTCTTGGAGGCAATGCACAACTGTGCTATAAAGAGAGCTTTGGAACCAATGAGCTATCATAAAGGATAGCGGAATATTGTCAAATATTGTGATTATTGTCCTCATAGGCACACATGCAAAGTATGGAACCATATAGAAAGCAAGTGAACTCTTTAATAATCCCATGAAACATAGTCTTTGTATGCATCCATGCATATAGGTTTGCATGTATATATGTGTACATGTAATTATGTATATATGTTAGACAGTATGTATTTATGCATAGGTGCATAAGGATGGTATGTATCTTTAGATTTTAGATTGCATAGGTAACATGTAGTTCATAGTCATCTAGTTAGGGTAATATGATCACTTTGTGCATATTGGTATTTAATTCTGGAAGTTGATGTTTCCAAAGTTGTTTTTTTTTTAATTTGGAAAGTGGTATTTAGCTGTTTTCTTGATTGTGTTTCAAAGTGAATGCATTAAACAGAATGTGGATTTATCATGTAATATAGATTTAAGTGACTAGAGATGCATTGTGATTACTTTGAGCATTTTTTTTTTGTTATTCTACAGATCTGTGTAGTCATAGGAGATGTTGTTGCTGTAGAGTCAAGACTTGGAACCGAGCTACTTGATACATGTATCCATAGATACATGGATGTGGACATCTATCATGGTATCCATAGATGCGTAGATACATGTATCTATGGATAGATGTATTCATAGATGCATTGACACATATATGGATAGATGTCTGTATACATTTGCACATAGAAACATAGATACATATATGTGTGGATGCATCTATAGGTAGAAGAATACATAGAAACATAGTTGCATGGATAGATAGATAGATGCATAGTTGGATACATAAATGCTTAAATATACATGTATGGAAATATCCATGAATTGCATATGAAGTTGCATAGATACATATATCCATGGCTGCATGTGTACATAGATGCATGTATTGCAGTACACATGGATGCATGTATATGTGTATCTCTGGGCAAGATGCATGGTTGCATGTGAGCCTTGTAAAGTTTGTATATTTTTTATTACTGCAAAGCGGTCTCATAAAGAGAGGTTTGGAACCAAAATTATGTCAACATGTGTGATAATGAGAGTTTTTTCCTTGAACCTTGTTATATATTCAAAGAGTAACTAGCAATGCAAACAACATTCCCTTTAGTCAGATGCCATTCAATGCATTGAGTTTGCATCAGTGGATTATGTACCTTCAGCCACTAGTTTGAATCAAAGTATGCATATGGATTCAGAATCAAAAGCTCTTTCCTGTGAACCCATTTTTAATTTGCCTATGCATTTTCCTGGAATGCTTTTAACCAGCAGCATTGGCCAATCACATTTCGCCATTTAACATATTACTTATTTTTTTGTACAGTTTGCATTTGGAGAGCTATTTTATATATTGGAAAATTAGCATATATCTATTTTTCTATTCGACTGAGTAGCTTTATAAATCATTTTTGTTTTAAAAACTCAGGAAAATGCGGACGCATAAATTGATTAAATAAATTTAAGCAAGGGCATAGTTTGAAAGTTGGTGGCTAGAGGTACGTAATCCATGAATACAGATTAAATGCATTAGAATATCAGGAAAATGTGAGCACAATGCATGAATGCAAATTAAATGCATTAAATGGCATCTGGCTAGAGGTGAACACGCTGGAGTGGCTTGGTGACTATGCATGGACAGGGTACTTTGGTCATTTAATATAGAGTTAAGCCACTTGCTATGCATCTTTATTACTTTGTGTGTGTTGTTTTTGTGTTCTGTAAGCCTATGTTCTCAAAACCTAAATTCTGCAATTGCTTTGAGCTTTTTCGCTATGATGAAAGCATACAGGATAAAGGAATTTTGTGAACTGTTATAGTTAATGTGCTCATAGGCACATATGCAAAATATGGAAGCATATACAAGGGAAGC
>VDFB02115019.1:0-28889 GCA_007258455.2 Sequoia sempervirens
TGGGCATTAAATGCATGTCTGGGTATAAATATAGGATTCAACCTATCATTTTCATTTTTTAGGTTTTCCAGAAGAGATCAGAGTGCTTGCTAGAGGAGATCAATGCATCTGTCACTTGCCGCCCTCGTGTCGGGAATCATCATTGGACCTTCCTTAGTTGATTTCACACCTTCTCCCATCGGACTTTCAAGGTAGGTTTGTCATCCATTCCACCGAGAGGTTTTTTAAGATTTTACACCTAAAATAATGAATAAACATGGGGTAAAATGCATTTAATTGATAAAATACCACAAAACCCACAAAACCCATGTCTTCAAATTTTGAAGAACCTCCAAAATCACCCCTGAACATCAGGTCGAAACAAAATCACGCCACTATCATTATTTGTACAAGGTGTTCATGCCCTCCGAGCTTGTTCCCTCATGCCGCTATTTAAAACTTAGAAAAGAAGAACTTTTTGAAACAGTGAAATTCCCTATCGGGCCTGCCACCCTGGACATCTATCGACCGATCGCCATTAAAACACTCAAAACCCGGCCTCCATTTTAGCCTCCCAAGCCCGCCTCATTGGGACTCCCTTGTCGGGTTTCCCCAAGGTGTTCGCCATTTCAAATGGCAGAAGGCACCTTCCTTCTCGAACCCCGGACCCTAGCTAGTCAATTTCCGCCTATTGAAAATTGTAAAACTTTAGACTGTTGTTGTCTGCTCTGGGTCTAGTCCACCAGACTTTCATCCTCGAGATTCTATCTTGCCCCCACGGTTCCCAAACGGTGAAGATATTGCACCTTTCCTCCCTCTGGGGTCCATATTTCCTTTTGCAGTCAGAAGAATTCAAACTTAAGTGAACTGTGTTGCCATGTTGTCGGGTCCTGATCCATGGGGTTCTATTTGCGGGCCATCGTGGAGTCTCCACCATTTGAAATGGCCATGGGGTGGTGTATCCCTACCTCTCGAGTCCTGACCCTCCATTCACTATCCCTACTTCATTCGGGCTCTACCCGTCGGGGTTTCGTTCACCTTCATCCGATGCAAAAAGGGTGAAGTAGGCCCATCTTCCTGAGTTCCAGGTTCTGCCCCTCCATTCACCGGGTCACTTATCAAAGAAAACCAAGTGACCAAACACTTTGCTGGGTTCGGTCTATCGGGCTGCTCCTGTCGGGCTTCCATGCAATGATGGTCATTTTGAACGGAGTTCTGACCTCAGAACTCTATTTCTTCCAGGCCATTGCAAACAACAAACTCTTGATGGCTTTTTGCCCCTCAACCTCTGGGAGCTCCAAGATTGATCGAAAGGACTTCAAATTTGAAAACCAACCTCGAGTCACATGCTCAAATTTGACCCTCTTTGACACAATTCTTTCAAACCATCAAAATGTGAATACAAGAGAAATCACCCAGATTGCCCCCAGCCAATTCTCCATTTCAAAACAACATTTCTACCAAGGAAGTCCGGCCCCTTGGGCCCGGTTTGTCCAAAATCCCTTCAGAAAAGGACTAATGACATCTGAAAGTAAATATTTCACTTCATTAATCATATGATGTCTAATTGGATTTTGTCCACGGGATTTTGACTAATGATAATGCTTTTGTAATTGGTTGCACTCATTATGTCTATGTTGTAGGATATATGGAATTGGGTGCAAGTCCTTCGGGGGCAGCTGCATAGAAAGACAAAGGAAAGAAAGTAGGCAAGACTCCTCGTGGAAAAGAGGATAAAGACCAGATGAAGTTCCAGTTTTAGGGTGATCCTCTACGTTCAAAAATCGTCATGGACTGGAAGGAAATCATAGACACCAATATCGGCCATGTCGATATTGATGAATTCAAACAAAGGGTCAGGGTTCACCCAAAGACTGACAATGCAAGATTGATCAAAAAAAGTGGGATTGCAAAAGCAGTAGGCTTCCCCCCATCTCTCATGGCCCCTGAATTGGTCATGGCTTGTCGGCAGGCCTACGAGCCACAAACACGAACCATTATCGATAAAGATGGGAACATCCTCGCTGATATGTTAGCTGAGGGAATTACTAGAAATTTCCACATTCCTACCTTTGAGGAGATGGAGGTGCCCACCATGGAGGAAGGAAAGGAAACCTGGGATGAAAACCTAATGGGCTACAAGAAATTAGTAAATCAGTACTAGCTCAAGGAGAAAAAAGGCAGTGCTACAAAGGTTCCTCAAGAGCTCTTTTGCAGTGATTTCTATGAGGACTACCATGACCTAGTAAGCATGTTGAGCAAGGTGATGGGCCTCCCCACTATTGTGTTTTTCCAAGAATGGATGGTGTATTTTGTTGAACAAATCCTCCATGGGGACGAAGATATCACCACAAAATCCTCATTCTACTGGGAAGGCATCATAAGCGATTGCTTCCACAAGTAGTTTATGAATGTGAAGAAGAGCTCTAAGCTCTACATGACCTCCTATCTAGTCTACTCACTGGTTGAGCAGAGGCAGTATAGCGGATTATTTGTAACACCCGATGAGGATCCGGGTCAAAGATTGAAGGTCTATGACCGATATCCCCAGCTATAATTCAGAAACTTCAAAAAGGAATATTTTAGGGTGAATGACACCTTCATCGGCCACATCATCAGGTTGCTAGGAGGAGATTTTGAGAGAAGGGTCTCACATAGCACACGAGCGTTCTTGAAACAATACACCTTCCTGTTCATGCAGTTCCCCAAATTCACATATATTTGTGCCCAAGGTTTCACAAAAAGGCGAAATAATCTGTCCTGATACCCCAATGACCAGATTATACTATTAGAACTCTCCCGATAGCTGCAGCATGTGCATACAGTCCTCGGTAGTAAACTTTGGCAAGGATCCCTTATCCCTTAGCCTTCAGTTAGAGGATGTATAAATTACAAACTTCCCAGTGTGCTGGGAATTCTAAAAAAAGGAATTGGTGGAGTAACATTTCCGCCTACACACTGCTCGCCCATAGGTGCACCCATATGGGCATGTAAGAAAGGCACTAGGACTAGAGTATGCCCACCTACATCACATTGATGATTTCTGGGTAGATTTCCAGGATGACAAAGAGGTGCATGCAAGAAATTACATGAGGATGACCGTGTACTTCATGAGAAGGGTGTAGTTGTTTCCTACACTAGACCAGTTTGAGGAAGATGAAAGCACCATTATGGATCCTAGATATAACACAATCACTAACTTGCCACTGCCTGTAATAGATTGGGATGAGTAAAAGGTCGATGACTTGGATATTGTAACTAAACCAATCATGGCTCGTAATGAGGAATGGGTTAAGGGACAAGTAGCCCGATTAAAGTAACAAGGGTTTGTCTTGACATATGAAGGGCTCAAGAGTGAGCCTAGTTCCATAGAAGATGTCGCCGCTAGAACTTCAATGGGTGGTACATCCAAAACTGCTCCACTCACAAGATCAAAGAAGAGAAAAGGGGTTGAAACAGAACAGTCTCCAGACCCCAAGGTTTATTCAAGGAAAGATTAAGGGGGCTCACCCTCTAAGAGGCCCAAATAAACAAGAAGCATCGCAGAGCTGCCAACAGTTCAAGAGGGTGAGGAAGAGAAAGAAAATCAGCCAGAACTTCCTTCGGCTCCCCCTGTTTTGACTGCCCTGCCATCTGTTTCCCAAGCCATGGTCACCACATCCCCACCTATGGTGGACATCTCAGCCCATCTCACCTCCTCACCCCCAGTTAGGCCCATAATAATGATTGACTCTTCCTTCACCACAACTACTCCACTTTCCTTCGCCGCCATGTCACCTACTACATCACTCCCATTGGTAGTAGTGACAACACTAATACTTGCACTCACATTACCAGAGGCTTTCTTGCAGCACATGTAGAATGTTCCCTCCAAAATTTCTCAGATCTTTCTAGATCCCACCATTCAAGCTTCCTTAGTGTGGGTCCTCACCAGTGCTACACATTCGCAACCTCCAATAGAACCACCAACAATAGAGGCCACAATGTTAATTCTAAAGAATGGGAGAGGCAGGAGAAAGAAGCCTCGAGGGAAATGGAGGAGGAAGCCGACAAATACCATGAACAACTAGAGTATGAACACCGGCCGATTGACAGGGTGGTTCACAAAGAAGAAGAAACAGGGTCTTCCAAGAGTGGAGACGAAGAGGAGGGTATAGGGGGTAAAACTGTCATACAAACCTTCGATGATGGTCTCGAAGAGGAAATGTCAAGACAATTGAAGCATGATGAAGAAGGGCAAGAAGGTGACAGGGAAGCAGAGGATGTAGAACTCCCTATAAGGGAATAGCTAGAAGATGTGCCACCTCCCTATAGAGAAGAAGTAGATATAGAAGAGGACAAGGCTGAGGAGCTTGTGCACGAGGACAAACTTTCAAAGAAAGGAAAGAAAAGGAAATTGAGATAGAAGAAATCCCACAAGAGTGATTGCCTACTAAGCCTCCCATCAAATGCCTCACATTCACCCAAGACTCTGATGAGGAAGAAGGAGACAACACAAAAATGGAAGAAAGGGCTCCCACGAGTGAGCAAACAGAGATCTAGACAAAGGAGGGTGAGGGTGATCAAGAATCACCCAAGGGAAAATTTACTATGCCCGAATGGCTGGAGCGGTAGCTTGAAAAGAAAACTCTTGCCCCAAAGTATCCAAGAGCAAGGATAGAGGCTATCCTGGCCCAAGCACATATCTCAACTAGGAAGGAGAAGAAGCCCAAAGTTAGATCCAAGGTGACGATGGATGCTTCCAGGCCCCAAACTATGCAAATAGCAACATCAGTGGTAGACCAAGAGGGAGTAAGCTATAATTTCTCCACCATTAACTTGGGAACTACTATTAGAGAGAAAAAGGTGGAGCATCTTGAGGATTCAATGGCTATGATCGTTCACCTAATACAACAGGATAAAATCTCAAAGGATGAGCTTAAAGCATAGGTAGCCACCTTGATAGATTACATCCAACAATGGTCTTTAGTTGAAGACATTCCTACCACATCCGCAGCTCCACCCCAACTGTTGTCCAAGGAAAAAATTGACAAACTGGAAAAGAGAAAGAATTTGGACAAAACTACAGAGAGCTGGTTCCGACAGGTCCTATACGTCGGGAACATGGGTATCAGTCGGGCTGTTTTAATAGCCAACAAGTTCTTGGATTTACAGCAGTCTCTGGAAGGCACAAAGAAGCTCTACACTGACTTCCCTATGACGTATAATTCCACTTATCCAAAGATTGAGGCCATCCTCCGACTACCAAAAGCCACATGGGAAAACAAGTTCGCACTAAAAAGGGATGATCATTGGCTAGTGGATGTGTGGAAGTGGAACTTTGATAATAGGAAAGAAAGGCCAGAGTAGATAATTGGTAAAGTGGATCTAGATATTGAATGGGTCAAAGAAATTAGGGAGGATTGCACCTGATACTTGAGGCTAATCATGGGATATGACATGCCTGTAGTGCAAATTGATCCAGAAAAGATAAAGCCCCATTTCAAGAAAAGGGTGGAGGACAGGATGTTAGATAAGATAACAATGGATTTCATGAGTTTTTCTGCCCGCGCCTTCACCCAGTCAGAGTTTCTCAGAGATCACACCAGCAAATATGATGAAGAGTGGAAAAGACTTGAGGACAACTCCAAGGAATGAAGTTATCCATTGTTGCGGTCCGAGATCATGGAAATCGACATACTCTAGCTGGTAATCTTGAAATTAATGGAGTATGCAGCTTTGAAGAAGCAAGAAGGCAGCCCTATTATCAGTGAAGAACTTCTAAATCAATAGCTACATCAAAAAGAGAAATCAGTATAAGACAAAATGCTACAGTGTTGTCACTAGAAGACAAAATAGGGATGAGGAAAAAACTATATTTTAAATTGTAATATATTTGGGGGGTAGGTAGAACCCTAGTTTGTAGTGAATCTTACATTTTTGTATGTGTGTGGAATCTTAGCTGATTGAACCTGCTTTGAATGCTGTAACAAATAGGGGTCTCTATTTCAAAGGGAGAGTTTAGTTCTAATAAGGGCATTACATTGTGACTCCCATTTGACTTGGTGCATTTTTTGAGTTCTTCGCATGTTTCATGATTCAATCTCCATTGTTAGATGCTTTATTTAGATTTGCATTTTTGTTCTAGTTAGATTTACACTGCTTAAATAGATTTTGGTAACTTTTTTCCGTAATCATGAAGATTTTTGATGTGTAGATGCCTTCCTAGTCCATACTTTTTATTGCTTGCTACTGGTAAATAGCTGTGCAAAGTTAGTCTAGGCTTGAATTCAAAGCTGCTCCACACTTTTATCTTTGTTCATGCATGTATATGGTGAATGAATGGTGAAATACATGTAGGCCTTAGAATATAGCACAAATTTCATGAGACTATGAATTTTCTGGTTAAGTGAAATTATGTTTGAAGGAAGTTGTCCACGGAAAGAACTCCATGATTACTATTCACAGTTAGTTGCAGATCCAAGAAACTTCCCTCTTCCCTACTCTTTTTCCCTTTTTTTAGAAAACAGCTTGTGCTAAGGTTCATTGCACATTGCAAATCCAAAACATAAGGAAAATATTGAAGTTTTAGATTGTTCTTTGAACCTACAACAAAGTGCACCTTAACTCCCACCTCAAAAACTTCAGATTTTAATGTTCACTCTATATCCAGCTATGTAAGTCTGCCCTATGATTACCAGCAAGATCACATGAAACATCAATTAAGGAGTTCCATGCAAGTCATGACCTGACACCTGAGAGACCTTGCGGATATTTTCAGCAACTTTCATGTTGGAGATTTACTTTCAAGAGAGGTAGTACACATACGCACTACCTATGTTGAGAAAGTGTACAAAACACCCATCAACACACACTTTCTATTTCCTAAATTTTTGTTGTATTTTTTTCATCATTCTAGGTCATTTAGACTTAGTTTGCATTCAATTAGGGTTTTACATTTCAACTTGCATTGCATTTTCTTTTCCAAGTCTAAGCTTCGTGCAGAACTTCTCATTAGATCATATTCATCTCCTAGGATAGCCCAATTGCAAGATTTCAATCTCCTTTGCATTGAGATCTCTAGGGTTATCCTTGAGTGGAATCACTTTGAAAGTGGGTTCAAATATTATTCATCATCCATTCCCATTTTTAATAGGTTCCACTTCTAACCAATGCTTCAAGTTTCATTGGGCTTTGTTTCTATGTGGGAGGAGATTTATCCTTCTTCTTTCATTTTCCTTTCAGGGGCTTTTATCCTTCACTGATATTCTTTTCTCTTTTTCTAAATAATGAATGCTTTCTTTTTCTTCTCTTCTTCTTCTTCACTATTAATGTCCATAATATCCACCTTTGATTTCTTTTCTCTTGCCTTATCTCTAGAGGCTTAAAAGACAGTTCTGGTTCCTTCTTCTGTGCAAATCATGAAGGACTTAGGAGCAATCAAAGAGGGGGTAGAGGTCCTAACTGATCTCCTTGTGCTTGGAGTTCCTACTAGAGGGGTAGATATACCTTTGGAATTCTCCACAAGGCATTTTGGTAAACCTATCATTTCCACCATATGAGCCTTCATCTTCTCCATATTCTTTTGAATCTCCTTCTTTTTGTTCTCCATGTGTACTACACTATATTTTTCTTCATATATGTGCCATATCTTTCTTCTTTAGGATCTCTAGGCATACTCAACATGTGTGTTCTTCTAGACTGGTAATCACATCATCTCCTACCTCATAACTCATTTCAAAGATTTATATTATCCTCATATCAACACCTTCCATTCTTGTAGTAGTCTTTGTTGACCATGAAGATGATTTTATTTTCATACTTCTCAACAACACTTTTGGGAATCCTTTCCCTTGCTTGCATTTTTTCCTAAATTTTTTAAATAAACCCCACAATGCAAACTTCTAAGTATTTTCATTTCCCAATCTTCTTATACAGTCTCTAATTTGAATTGCAAATGGAATATCCTTTAACCATACAATGTTCTTTGTTCCTAGAATTTCTCTAAGAAAGTAATATAATAAACATATGATCAGGGTAACATACCAAAAAGGGTACCAACAATCTTTGTTCTTTTGTATATTTTCCAACAACTATTGCCTTAACAATTTTCACAAGTCCACATCCATGCCTTTCTTCAACATCTCATAAGTAGTATTAATTGTTATTGTAGAAACAATTTTCTCTGTTTCTAAAAAATATATTATATCCAATCATCATAGAAGCATATTTCACAGTTGTTTTTTTAATATGCTTAACTGTTAGGTCACATTTATCAAATTTTGCATAGTTAAATTCATTACTACTTTATTCTTGGGTATGTGCAGGATCATGATGGGCCAAAAAGTGGCAATATGATGGGTATGTGTAGGGTATGTGGCTGACAAATTTTTTTACCCAAAATTGATGAAACAAAAAAGGTTTTTTAAGGAGATTCTCAGCTTTCCACCAATATAAATTATGCTTTAATTTGAATTTAATAAATAATTATTATTCATTTTCTATTTGGATTACAACTAAGTCTAATTGATACGGAGTTGAAAAACATTTATAGCAGCGATTATCACATTTTTTGAATCTGAAACATCGTCACATTCTATGCTTCACATCAATGGATTCCAAAAAATGGCCGAATTTGTGGAAGTTTTGACCAAAGTTAAGGTGGTCACGGTTATATTCTAGAGTTTTTATGTTTTTAAAAAATTTAATAAAAATTCATAATTAATTATTTACTTGGAAAAAATTACAAAAAATATGCATCACATCAGGACATGATTCCTCTACTTATATCTAAAATCTTATAAAAAATATTATCATTTTATTGTGGTTAGAATTGGTCACCTGAGACACCTACTTATTTTCCACTGAAATTTAAGTACTCTTTTTACGTCAAAATTTCAAAATTTCACCAAATAGATTTTTTTATTTTTAAAATAAGCCCTAGTAGTTTAAACTACATTCAATTTTCCTGCACCAAGATTCTAATTCTTACATATTTTTGGAAATAATATAGATAACTTGTTCAAATTTTTTACATCAAGTTTCCTAACTTTCTGATTTTTTTTCTGAATTTTTAAGCCCTTAGGGCCCTATTTTTCCATTATGATCCTACACAAACCCTATTCACAGATTTAAGAGCCAAAACTAGTCTTGTTGAGCATAACCCTGTCACAAACCTAATGGTTTCCTTGTTGATAAAATGAGAAATATCCAACCAAATAAATTTGTCATGAATTATGCTCAGGACATATCTAATACATTCATCAATGTAGCAAAAGATAGGAAATTTGTTCCAAATATCTAGTTACTTTTCCGTTAAACTTTCATAGTTTGGTTTCTACTCAAAATTATTGCCCGGTTAGCTCATTACTTTATACTTCTCCCAACTTTGAATGATTGTATTCTTCTATTTTTAGCATGAATATAGATTAGCTCCTCAATATGTAATATACCAAAAGGAATACTTGAGAACAAACCTTTTGGGTCTGTCACCTTGGATTGATCAAGGTCTTTCTTGAACTTGGGACGAGGTCGATACACAACTTTAACCACTTGAGGAGTAAAAATCTTGAAATACTTCTAAACTAGAGAAAAGCAAGAAACTATAAATACATTTGAATCCTTGTTGGTTAGGGTTTTGTGCAACACTTTGAAAACACTTCACTTCACTTCTGCTCTATTCTTCACTTTTCAATAATTTGATCATAAATGAACTTTTCATATGTGAAACCACTTACAAACACCTTTTGGATGACCTAAAATACATTAAATACATTGATTTGAAGTTAGGTCAACAATTTGGTAACCTTAACTGTATCATCACAGGCACCTTAGATCTCTCCATAATTTTTTGCATCAAGAGATTTTTCACTAGTGATTTCACC
The DNA here is from genome assembly GCA_007258455.2 of Sequoia sempervirens. NCBI lineage: Eukaryota > Viridiplantae > Streptophyta > Pinopsida > Cupressales > Cupressaceae > Sequoia > Sequoia sempervirens. Next base: position 9,843 of record VDFB02115019.1, read on the forward strand.
AATAGATCGAGCATATCAAATCACACCTTGTATCAATGTGTTGAAGGAATCAACACCATATCTTTGGCAAGGGCTTAAATAATTTCTGGTAAAAACTCCCCTTGAGCCAAAGCTCTTCATCTAGTTTCTAGAGGAAACATCTACACCAAGGGTTGGCACACACTCACTTTTCTCTTCATTCTCATCTTTCTTCTTCTAGATCTTATTCATCTCTTTCTTCATCTCAGTTGGATCAACATTCTTTACCACATTATCCTTCTTTTGTGAAACAGAGGGTTTCACATTCTTAATTCTGTAAAACTTGGCTATATGTCTTGGTTTGTTGCATTTGTAACAAGTGACACCTTTTTTAACAAGCTCACTTCTTACAATTCTAGATCCACATCCATTAGTCTTATGTCCAAATCTATTGCATCTATAATTGTATTTGTTGAATTATTTAAACATTATGCCATTATTATAGTCATTCATCATATGATTTCTACATTCACTAGCTCTCTGACCAACTCTCTTGCATATATAGCTGCTTGGTGAGGGAAATGATTAGGTAATTCTAATTCATTATGCTTCACATTCTAGCCTTATGTCCAAATTTATTGTAGGAATAATAGTAACCATTGAAAGATAAATACCTTTTTACATTAGGTTGTCTGATAGGATCCCTTTTAAAATCTTTCTTCTACTTTCAAACTTGTTTTGCATTGCTCTTCTTGTCATTCTTCTTCTCAGCATTGTTTGGGGTCTGATCTATCTTTTAAATTTCTCCTTTCTCAACCCTAACCCTTCTTTGTCCTTAGAATCCTTTTATCCAAAAATCATCTCATCAAGTAGTGTGGAGATCTTCTTAAATTTTTTTCTTCTTGAATCATGGAAATTTTATCTCAAAGTTACAATCTCTTGTTCAATCTTTGAACATTCTTCAAATTTATCTTTCAATTTGGCATTCAGGTAGTCTTCAACTCTTTTTCCTTCTTCAACTTTCACTTTTAGATATAGTCTCATTTGATTGCTTAAGCTACTCATTTGTTTCTTTGAATATTTTTATAGCTTTCTTGAGTTTCTCTTTCAACTTCTTAATACATTCATCTACATCACTAAGATACTTTTTCAAATCTCTATTCTTAGCTTCTACTTTATCCAGATCATCAAGGGTTGATTTGAGTTCACCTTCCATGTCAACTTCATAATCTTCTTTAATAAACCCTTTAGGGATTATCCCTTCTAGAGGAATAGGATACTTCCTTGTAGCCATGTGTTCAACCTCCAAGATCTACCTCAGTGATCAAGCCAATAGAATGAACCTTTCTTTGATACCAATTGTTGAATACCCATAATATTGAGCAAGGGGGTGAATCAGTATTCACTAAAATTCATTAATTTTATCGATTTTAAACATCCATTCAATGCATCACATTAAACTTGTACTAATAGAAAGGAACATAGAAAGCATGCATCACATCAAATAGCACAAGAACACCATAATATGTTATCTCATAATATATTATTACCAATTATAAGATATTACAGAATGGCTCACTACCAAGTGGACTCACTATTTGGAGGACTCGTTGTCAAGAGAATAGAAGGAATGGATCACTACAAGATATAAAAGAGGGTGTCTCACTACCAAATATTGAACTAATACAATGCATCTACAATATGTTGGAGACAATTCCAATTAAGCCTAGAAAACTAACTTAACACACTTCATACTTCACACTTGTCATCTTCTTAGCACATTTTACGCCAGATCTCCTGCATGAGTATCTCTCATCTCATACATCACACCACATCATAGCTGCTTTGCACAATTAATTAACCTTTTATATATATCACTTATAACACAAACATAAATTAGGTCAGCCTAATTAGATGTATCATGCAATACCTCAATTTGTTGGCTCAAAACTCAACCATAGATGCTTCACAGAATAATACAAAACATGTGACAAATCAAAATAGGTTGGTAGGGACCTATCATTACTCTCATAAGTCCAATCCATACATCCTTTAATTTATCACAACCTCAAAACCTTTAGTTTGGCACCGTTGGTGAAGCAACAATAGGATGAATCAACTATTCATCCACAACTTGACATGTGTATAGTATCCAAAGAACTTGACACATGGAACAAAGATACTTCAGACATTTGTAAACACTCCCTCAAAACCACATACCATAATAAGCATTCACTGTGGAATGTGGAGTATTCCAATCAGGTACTCTATCATTGTAACTTTGCCATATCTAGAGCGATACTCTATCAACTCCAACTTCAATTACAGAGGGATTCAATATGTGAAACCTTAGATTTAGATTCTTCCAACATATACACCAAAATTACCTTAGAACTACATGACCAGATTCTTCTTAGTGGAGCAATGTGGACCTCAAAATTGGTTCACTATACACTGAAAACTATACTCTAGGACTTAGGAAATTCTACAAACATTTGGTCTATTCTGAACCAAAAAAAATACATCTATATAATGGGTTACCATCACTACATTCAATCATTCTCATCATACATCAGCTATAAATCAATGTTGACATCAACGACAACACCATAGTAACATCATCTTCCATACATCCACAAATCTTCCAACACTCCTTGTTGGCCAAGATGAAATGTGTAAACATGAAACATGCAATGACCATAATGAGTTAGATTCAAAACATCTATGGTAAGCGAGAATCAATGCGATTCAAATCAAGAGATAATCTAGACCTATTTTACCTTAGCATGGTTCAAAGATTTGGCACAAAACCTCCACACATCAAGTTGACCTAGCAAACACTTAACCTTCCATGCATTAACTCTAGATCACAAGAAATACTAGAGAGACCAAATAACAATATGTGGATCACTTTACAAGCATTACATTATATTCAAAAACATTCTCATACACCCCTTTTATAACTTCACGCTAAATTATGTTGGTGCAAGCAAACAGACATTGAACCTACCATCTCTTGCAAACCTAGAAGAAACAGACTTGAGATAAGACATTCAAAACCATACTTGTAGTACATCTCAACACCTAAAACTTGAAATGAGAAAACATATAGATAAATTTATCTCATCCTCCAAACTACAAGATCATAAAAAATAACTACGGAGAAGTGTAGATAATTCCCTTGAGCCTTTCTGACTACAACAACATAGTCTTCATTTTGCTATCTTTGGAAACATTTATGGTAACTTCTATGTTCCAAAATTAGGAGCATTTATGGATCACACTTGTCTCTATCTAACTTCTAAACCACAAGGTCATGGTTTCAAATGTGGAGTAATGTGGAGCAATCTGTAGAGATTCTTTAGTACCACTTCCTAAGCCTTAGACTACTTGAAAACCTTTCAAAGATTATTTCACAACTTATTCAATTATTTACATCAAGAGATAGAGAATAAAATATTCACAACACCATAGACAAAAATTATAGCTTTTTTTATCAACAAAAAGAAACCATATCTTCTCCATAGTAGCATACATTTCAATCTGTCAAATTCCACCTATTCATGAGGAATAGAAGAAATGACACAATTATGTACAACATGCTCATAACATTCATCATCATGCCCACAATTCACAAAACTTCTAATCAACAAACGGATTGCGTCACTTGCAGCCTTTCACATTACCACTCTATTGACATCAATGACAACACATGCAACATGGATCTCAATAAATTCATCACCTTTTCAGATAGCCTACTTGCACTCTTGTAACCCAAATTATCCATAACTAGTGATACAAAGAATCCCTCAAATACAATATAATTTAAGTATAAATAATGCATATCCTATATGTGTGCTCAATATTGAACATGTATTGGTACTCCTTCAATATCATGAAATTTGAGTTGTGTGGCAGCACTCTAGATAGGTCTTCCACTATACAACAAAATATGACAAAGCATAGAATACCATTTAAAGTAGATTATTTTATCATCTACCTTAATTGATATCAAAACCTTATGGATTCATCTACTATTAAGGTGGAAAAATTAAATCTCATATTCATATTCCTATATTGAATATCACCTACCATCACCATTAGGTGCACAAGCATTTGTGCCTTACAGTCCACAACTAGAACTTGACAAGAGGAAAAGTTAGTTTTTATGAAGTAGTCCTCAAGAATATCATAATTGGATGGATCAAATTCACCTTTATCAAGCCTCACAAGTATTATATTGTGATCTCTCCCTCTATTGTTAGGTCACCACATAATCCTATAACTATGCTTATTCCTAGAAAATTCTCCACATAGTGAATCAAAATCTATAGGGATATTTGTAATTAAATTTAAGTTAAATAATTCACACATGAAATTTATATTGACTCTAGTCATAATACCACCAAGTTGTTCAAAATTATCTTGGACATTGGATCATAATTTCTAGAAATAACCCTTACCAATTTCATATTGGTAAATATATTTATTCTCAAATGAAGATGCCAAGTTGTTTTACCTTTCCATAATAGGGACACATGTCAGCAAAGTGTATGAATGAAACATTAATTGCACTTGCTTTTAGAACTTTCAAAGTATAGAAAATATGTGTTGCAATGATAGCAATACATGTGCCAATTATTCATTTCTATTCTTCATGACTTGAATATTTTAATTGGGCCCATGCTGAGTATGCACCATGTGTCATTATAGTGCATAAGTGAAAATTTATATTTTTAATTTTATAGATATTTCTTTAAGATAAGAAAATTTTCTACAAAATAGAAATCTGCCATCTGTACATAATATTACATTTATGCATTAAACAAAGCTATGCATCAGGGATGACACATGGAAAATGAGCATAAAAATGCAACTTCATTAAGTTTGACTATTTATAGCCAAGTCTACAAATAACTTATGCACTACCAATCAAATGACAACAAATCATTACTGCAGGGACCCATGAGCATAAATACGATGGTGAAGCTAACACACAAAAAGATCCACATGGTTTTATAGTATAGCGCACAAGTGCAACTTCAAATGGTTCAAAATATGAGAAAATGGACTACAAAATATAAGATTAATTGAATAGGATCCATCTATGTGGATTCCAAGTAGGCAATAGTGGGGTCCACCATACACACATACCTATTGGGGTTTTAAGTGAGTTTCAAAGGCACGTGCTTAATAGGCTTAGTTGGTCAACTAAACAAAGGGTTCAACAAATATATGATAATGAAGGCTTGAAAGGATAACTTAAAAGAAATTTACCATAGGACTATAAAATAAAGTAAAAAGATATTTGTGAGGGTTTAGCTTTTTAGGTTAAATATTGTAAGCCCTTTAAATCTTGCATAAAAACCTAGAAAGTTTGAACTATTATCAATAGGAAGGATGGGGTTAAAGTTAGGATAAGTATTGGCTTATGAATATTACCCTCAACTAGAATTCAAAGAATTTATGAAAAACTATAGAAGAGTAAATGATGTCATCTTCATGTGGTTAGTTATAATAATGGAAGGAGATAATGCTAGAGGCTATAAGATGAGGCTAGAGTTAATTTTGACAGACATGGAAATCAATATATTCAATTCCCAAAATTTGTATATATTTGTTGAAGGTTTTCCCAATGCTTTGCAAAATCTTTCAAGATATTGTAGTAATAAAATTATCTTTTTGGAGATAACTAGATAACAATTTGAGTCACATAAGCTCCTAGAATCAAATAATAGAGGTATGGTGAAATTTTAAATCATCATTAGATTGTATGCTTGTGCCCATTGGAAAATACCAAAGCCTTTAATAAATAATTACAATTGCATAACATATACCTATATGAGGCCATACCAAACTTTGACCCTATTACCAAAATGGAGAAATGAATGTCTCCTACATTGGTACATATTGCTCATTTAGACAAACTTTGGGCTGATTGTAGTGATAATAACAAGGCCAATAAGAGGAGTTATTGCAAATTGAATACTAAAAAAATTAAGACCCTAGGAACTCAAATTTCTAGATCAATTTAAAGATGATGGAATAGTCCTATATAGTGCCTATGAGATGCAAGGAATTTTCAAGGAACTAATTTTTATCTCAATTTGTTTGAGATAGAAGTAACTTTTGTAAAGTGTTTTACTCAACATATTTTTCATAATAGTGGAAATTGTTTGGTTTAATATGTTAAGTTAAATTATGGAAATGAAGAGTTACTCTAACCTTTAATAAATATGCAGGGTGATCCCACAATACTGGTTTTCAATATTTGGTCAAACTGAACACTAAACTATTTTTTTCTAACTAAATCTTCACTTTCGAGCACCTATAGCGGCTTAACTGTGAGGAATTTGAAGATGATGCAAACTAGTGATTTGTGACATTTTTTCTGTAGATTCTAAATATATTTTTTCAAAATTTTGGAATCGATTGCACCTCCCGAAAACTAGTTTTTTTCAGTAAACACCATTTTTAAGGATTCATGCTCACCGTATAACACTTAAATTTTTTTCCATGAAGGATAAAATTATATTTTTTTTCAAATTTAGATTTGTAACTACAATGTCTAGTGCTTCCAATTGGTTTCATAGTGTTTTATTAAATATTTTTTCCTTAATCAAGTTTCAAATTCAAACCAATTACAATTCAGACATAGGCGGACTGTATAACACATCACTTTTTTTGTATGTATCATGATCTGAGCAAAAAATAGAAGGAATTTTAAATGAAGCTAATCTTAGAAAAAAATCTAGGAGTTTTGCAATAGTTATGAGGTACAAGTATAAATCCATGGGCATGGAGAAGGCCTTTGAATCTTGAGATAAATAAAAAAGGTTCGGGAAAACTTAGGTCAGAGTGAAATATTGTGTGTTTCGATATTAGAATACTGCAAACTTGTTGATTTATGTCAAACAATGATATTAGGGTTAGTGTAGGATGAGAGAGTTTTCAGTAGATTTGGGGTTTTGAAATCAAAGTTAAGAAACAAACTAGACAAGAATTTTGAAAATTGCTTGAGGTTGAAAGGAACTACATATAATGTCTTTAATTTTCCTTTTGAAAGGGCACTTGCAATCTAGAGGTCCACATGTGAAAGAAGGACTGGGTTGTGCAATGCTCCAATTACAAACGTTGGTACTAGTGGTAGTGGGACTGGGACAACTGACATTGACACAAATCACAAAATGCATGTTGAATTTGAGATGCAAGCTAAAGAAAATGAAGAGAAGACTCAAAATAAAATTCAAGATGACTCTTTTACTTTATCTCAAGATGAATGTCAGTTTGAGGACCCTAACTTTTTTTGGGAAATGGAAGAGAATTAGCAACTTTTAGGTATTTATACTACACTTCATGGATTATTTTCCATTGTTTCATACTATAGTTGATGATATTTTATATTGTATTCAATGAAATTGTGAATCATTGCACTTCATGATATTTTATTTTATATTGCATTTCATGAATAATATTCGAAACTATAGTTGATGATATTTTATATTGTATTCCATGGTATTGAATTTCATATGTGATTCTACATCATTTTTAAAGAACAACACAATTACTTACAAATTCCTATTGCATTGCCATTCAAACAATCTTTGATAAATAACTAAAATGAATATTAATTCATTCCTTGAACAGAAGCTAACAATTCAACATCCATAACTTATAAGCTAACAAAAGCTAACAGTTCAACATAAATAACTTATAAAGGCATCCACACAACTTAAACAATAAAAGCTTAAATTACCAAATCACCTAAATTATACTGAGAAATCCTCAAGCATCCATCACCATAAAATTTTTACTCATAGATAAACATTCCACGACAATGAAACTAACCAAAAAACTATTAGTCCAATAATAGACAATCCACTGGCAAACTACTGAGCAAAATTACAATAAATCCACACACCATAACTCAAAGCTTACGTATGCATGAACTTCACCATTGTCTTTCTATATTGAAATAATAGAAAAGCAACAAAAAGAGCAGAGTTTTTTTTTGTCTTGATAACAGTTTCTTGAAGACAACCATTTTAGAAATTAAAATAAAAACTCTTTGAAGTATCAAGAGAGACAAATTAAAGAAAATAACTTGAAAACTAAAAACTAAACAATGGTCCCACTCCCAACATTAACTACTATGCTTTCAATTATTTTCACCTCCTACTCCTTCAATAAGGCCTCCTATGCCTTTACTCTTTGCCTATATTCCTGGTACTTGGTGACAATTGCAGTGATGTTTTTGCTTCTTGGAGTCATGGTGATTTACAACCTTTTCCTCCATATTGAAAGTACATGGTCTGAATCAGCTAGCACTTCATAGATGTTCTCGTTTTTTGACTTATATGAACTCATATAGGCCAGTAACTTATTTTTCTGAAGGAGTTTGCAGTGGATGTCTTAGGGTCAACTACTTCTCTATGACACACCTCTTAAAATTCCCTCAATATGTCTACAAGATCGAGTACATTTTCATCAAACCCATCCGTGAAGTCCACTTCAAGAGCATTGAAGTTGTCTTTGATCTCTACCAATGGGTATGTGTAGGATCATGATGGGCCAAAAAGTGGCAATATGATGGGTATTTGTAGGGTATGTGGCTGACGACTTTTTTTGGACCCAAAATTGATGAATTGAAAAGGGTTTTTAAAAGAGATTCTCAGCTTTCCACCAATATAAATTATGCTTTACTTTGAATTTAATAAATAATTATTATTCATTTTCTATTTGAATTACGACTAAAGTCCTCATTGATAGGCTAATTGAAAAACATCTATAGATTTCAAATGGTATCACATTTTTGAATCAAAGGAAAAACATGCATCACATTCTATGCTTTAGATACTATAGGATTAAAAAAGAAAAATTGAATTTCATGAATTTACGGTAAGTTAATTGGTCATACATCTGAGTTTATATTTTTTTTAAAAGTTGTAATAAAGTATTCATAATTAATTATTTACTTGGAAAAAATTACAAAAAAATATGCATCACATCAGGACATGAGTGCTTCTACTTATGTCTAAATTTTATAAAAAATATTATCATTTATTGTGGTTAGAATTGGTTAGACAAACACCTACTTCTTATTTTTTCCTTGAAATTTAAGTACTACTACATTGAAATTCAAATTTTCACCAAATAGATTTAAAGAAAAAACAACCTATTAATTTAGAAACTACATTCAATTTTCTACATATTCTATTCTTACATATTTTTGAAATAATATAGATAACTTATTCAAATTTTTACGACAAGTTGCCTAACTATGATTTTTCTAAATTTTTTGCCACTTAAGGGCCTACTTTTTCCATGATGATCCTACACATGCTCCAATATGTCAAAGTATTTTTCTAACACTTTATTGATTTCCTTCATATAATCTTCATATACTGTCAATTTCCACTCCAATGAATCATACCAACTAGGATCAATTTCTTTAGGGTCATCCACCAATTTTCCGCTTATTAACAAAGAGTGCTCCATGGAGAATAATTCTTCAATTTCCTTTGAAAGAAAAAATGTGCTACTATGTTCTCTCCTGATCTGTTGAAGCTCACCTATTAGTTCCTTTCTTTTATCAGATACATTAACAAAGAATTACCTCAATTTAGTAATGTGGAAAATACCATCCTAATAAAGCCCTTCTGTCCATTTGCTGGAAGCTTTAGCATAACATAATTTTTTCCTAACTCGTTGCACAGTGTCAAAATCAATACCTTGAACATTTGAGCTTGAGGCTTCCTCAGTGGTTAGAGTCACAATTGATGAAATAAAAAATTTTAAACAAAGATTATGAGATTGCAACTGAAGGTTCTCCTTTTTCACTTCTTTTCCTCTTTTGATCAATGCATTAATAAAGTAATCGACCCATGATAGACATCATCTTCTAAAGTAGATGACCTCATATCAACATGACTAACCTTGTAGTTAGGTACCGTTATCTCATTTTAATTTAGGTTCTTTTGTGGATCAACAATCTCCAATAGTTGATCCCAGTAGTGGAATTGGTGACAATTTATGACATCCTCTTAGCCTTTTTGGGCTTTTGGTGACCCTGCAACAACATGGCAACTATATCTAATTCAATTGTCATTTTAGGAATATTATTTATTTTCTTCGTGACTTCTTTCTTTAACCATGTTGGGGAAGATGCCACTAGCACTAATCTAGTGTCTCTACTTACAACACTTACATTTTTTTTTTTCAGTTGATTGAACAAAAATAGAAGTATCTCATAGTGGAGAAGTGGGAACTTGAAAGAATGTGGGAAAAGAATTATTATCAATTAATTGTTGAAAAATTCCCTCAGAGTCTATAGGCACTGTCTTTTCTTGACTATCCTTTTTCTTAGGTATCAAGGGTACACTATCCTATTCACAAACTGATTTTAGCTTGGCCCTAGTGTCTATTGGCTTCTCACCATCACCTCTGGACTATGAGCCAATGCCTGATGGCCTAATTGATTGCTTTCTATCTGATATATTTATGCTAGAGGCCTGTATAGTCCCTTGCTCCTTTCTCTATGAAACTCTTTGCTCATGGGGAGAAACTACACTCTGGTACCATTTTATGTTCAACCAGTCTAAGGCTCTTCTCAAAATAGGGGAAGAAAGTACCATTAAGTCTGAAACTTCATCTTCTGAAAAATTAATTTTGTACAAGGGCTTACCGGTAGGGGCTTGATATTCAGCATCAATGATCACGGAGTCTCCTTGTGCATCTTCTTGAATATCGAAAGAAATACCAAAAGCTTGTATTTTCCTTAGGGTCAATCTAATGAAATTTCTTCTATACACCTCGCCTTCATCTATACAGTCTTCCAAAAAATCTTCAATATTAGGGTGATGTTCATAGCTGCTAGCTCCATACAAATTTTGCTTAAAATAACCCTTGCTATAAAAATTAATTCTCATGGGAAAACACTGAATATTGAATTCTTTTAGGGATTTTTGCACACCCCTAGAAATATTATTACTTTTGCAAGAAAATGAAGGCATGAACAATGGAAAAACATACCCCTTCTTTCCCATGTTTGAATATTTAACATTTACAATGGCCATCTACTGACAAACTTCAAGAAAAGCAAGGAAATCACTTGGGTAACGAGCCAATTTCAATGGAGCCTTCTCAAAACCTCTAATTCTAAGATAAATAAATTTATTGAATTGAATGTAGAAACTTCCAAACCTCAATACTAGAGTAGCCGCTTCAGGTGAAACCCAAAGCTCAGGTTTTCCATCAATTTTTCTCATAATTTCCATTAAAAATCCATCATTTACATGGAAAAAATTCCTCATTCCAACCTCCTTAGTGAGATGTGGAAAATTTCTATACACAAGCATGTCCAGCATCGGAGACCTTTGTGGTTCCAACCCTACCCAGACAACCTCTTGACTAACTAGAATGTAAACTAGGTATGAGCACATATGGAAGGAAACAGTTTGCCATACATTTATCAATTGCTCATTTAAATGATGACTAATAATCTCATCCTACTCAATGAATTTATTTTAACTACAAATCAACAGAATAAAATGACACATCAAAAATTCAAGAGTCTGAATATGCATTACCAACCACATGATGTAGCAAGGTGTGGACAAAGAAATTGTACTCCTTTGTAGAAAGTACAATCTGTGACCTAATTAGGTCCTATTTTAGACACCTTGCATCAATCACCCCTTAAAAATAACATTTATAGGCCCCTAATGCTCATGATTTTTGAATTTAAGGCCTATTTCATTCACAAACCACTTAAATCTAGACAAATACCACTCAAACTACTCAAATTTTGTGAAACCTACAAAAAAAATCCCTAGTGAGACTAAGTTTCCCAAGGTGGCAACTTAGTCCCTTTTGAGCAAGAATTTCACCAATTCAATTTAATTTTTCAGTGGATGTCAGCCTCTTAGGTCTAAATAACCGAAAAATTAGGTGTTGATACCTATAAATACACATTTTAGGTCATTTTTCACATCTTCTAGTCATTATATAAAACAAAAAATATCAAAAGTCAAGAGCAAAGTATCTTTCACAAGAAGATTCAATAGCATATCTACAACAAATTTAAAGCTTTAGGGCAGAAAACTAGGGTTTTTGCAAGTCTTCAAGCTCACTTTTTGTTCAAGATCTCACATTGCAAAGGGTTGATCATGGATGCCTATGGTGAATCATAGAGAAATCTAGGTTGAGGAGATGCAACTAGCCATCAAATCACACCTAATGACTTTTTCTCAAAGTGAATCCATCTTCCATTTTCTTCCTATCTTTAGACTTAAGGTTTGCATTACATTTTACATGTCATTTACATTCATTTGAAATGTTGTAGCGTTTCTTGCATTGAATTCTTGCATCATTCAAGTGCCATTTTATTTATCTTACTCTAGCACATTAGAATAGGATCTTGCCTTATTTTAGCTTTTCTTAGTCTTAGACACACCTAAGGCTAGGGTTTTATGTAGATTTTGTTCATCATAAAGTTTAAATACCAACTAGGGGTTTGACCAAGGAAAATACCCCATGAGAAATCAAAATATCTTCTATTTTGTAGGGTTTTTTCAATGTTCAGATCTGGATTTCTGTTAAAAAGTAGAATGTAGGTTGTGGGCTTCTGTTTCCACTTTCGGATTTGTAGAAAATCCAAAGTGGACTAAGTCACCCATAGTGGTGAATTAGTCCCATTTCACTTCTTTTTGAAATGTTTTTACATTTCCAGGCACCCATTTGGCATAAATAACTTTCTGGGTAGTTTCCTCGATTTGGGACTAAGTCACCCAACCTAGCGTAAGTGTCCTAGTTGACTCAAAAATCAAAATTCCTAGAATTTCAGAGGTCTCTACAATCCCTAGTTAACTCCTCATCAGTTTCCAGGTGCAAACATTTTGTCTTGCATCTTTATTTTGTCATTCATTGCATTTTTTTATCTTTCTGCATATCACACTGTGTTTTACAACAGTTCATATTTCTTAGGTTTTGCATCATTAGATCATTTCATTTTCATATTAGTGCATTAGTACATCTCAATTAGGCATAATACATCTCATACACATTAACTTTGAGTGTAGACAACTGCATTTTGGACTCTGTTTCTCTCTCCTTTTAGGTGAAAAACCCTAGAAGGAGCAAAACAAGTGTGGGAAACCCAAAATAATTGTCCACACAAGGTGATAGCATCTGAAATTTCATCCTTAAAATGAACCCTTTTACTATTTGAGGGTAACTAATACTTACCCTTTTTCTTGGACTTCAACCAATTCCTCGCAATGGAATTTTTGCACCATTCCTCATTCATTCTGAAAAAATCATCTCCAACAACTACATACATTTCCTCTACAATTTCCCTTTCTGGAATTCCTAATGTGAGGGAAATCACTTCAGGAGTAATTCTTGCAATGATTGACCCATGGACAACTCTAATTGTTTGTCTCTGGAATGTAGCCCCTTTTGCACACAATCACTAGGTCGATGCTTTGTACAACCTTAGGAAAACTTCCCACATGCACCAAACCGCTCTGCAAAACTTTATCTTCTAGTGATGTTCTCTCCTTTTGCTCTAGGGAAAACGTGCCCAATTTCAGTGTTCCTCACACTAGAGCAGTGATTTTGAATTCCACTCTACATGAGTGCAAATTCATGGAGATAGAATGTTTGCACTTGAGAAGTACTGGCATTGGCAAAGAATAAGAATGTAGACTAAATGACTGTGTAATAATTCACCACCCACTTATGTCATTATTTTTTATAGGATGTTCATTAAACGCAGTATTCAATTTCATTCCTTGAAAAGATAGCCTTTAAACCTACATGCTTTTTAAAATTCCTGAAAAGACAACTCAAGGTTAGTTTGTACATAGCAGTCAATGAGATGTTAGATGACAGTGCCTTTGAAAGGAAAGATAGGTCCATAATGTTGCACAGTCACTAAAACTTGGAAATTTAGAACCAAAGTTTGAAGTTTTGAAGGTTTTGAAACCTTCGACCAACCAACTACAAAGATGACTAACAAAGACTTGCAACTCAACACATTGAACCAAGTTAGGGAATCAAGAAGCTAGAAAAATTTATAACTCCACGACAAGGTTATAAAACTCATAGGACTAGTGACTAAGGTTAGGAAAAGTACCAAAACTATGACTTTGAGTGATAGAACCACATCAATGAAACTAACCAGAAATATATCATTCCAATAATAGACAATCCATTTGCAAACTACTCAGCAAAAGCAGAATAAATCCACACACCATAACTCAAAGATTATGTATGCATGAACTTCATCATTGTCTAAGTATTTCTATATTGAAATAACTCTCTCATCCTCCACCAACTACAAAGATGACCAACAAAGAATTGCAAGACAATGTGAACCAAGTTGGGGAATCGGGAAGTTATGAAAATTTAGAAATCTGTAACAAGGTTATAAAACTTAGAGGACTAGTGACTAAGCTTGTTTTGCTCCCTTATTTTGAGTCTTATTGTCTCTCCAACTGTAACACTTTACATGAATTATTAATGAAATTTGATCAATGATCTTTCACTAATCTTCTTTGTCATTATGCATTGATGTATGTTTTAATTTTGACTCTGGTTTAATGAACCGGTTAAAGTACCTTGATTAAAGCATGAATTCATATAAATGTTTTGTGGATTTGATAACTAGTCATGGAGATTAGGTATTGATGTGTGAATTATAATGCAATTTCACTAAGATTGTGGATGGCTGGAATTTAAATCACCTTATAGTTCATATTTGAATTATTTTAATTTAAGTAAAACTTGAACATGTACTCAATGATTCATCACCCAAATCAATGATTAATAGCATATTAACAATAGTATTAGTAGCATATACAACAATGAACATCAATAATCATTTAATGTGTATCTAGTAGTTGAAACCACTACCAAACTTTTTCTTCAAATGATAAAATAAATAATATAGTCAATTGAAAATCAACACATTACTAAAGTCTAAATTTGAGCTTTTTTATTGATTATCGTATGAAGGAATACATACATGCATTGCAAATGTAAAATCTTGCTCAAAGACAACTCTGCACAGAGGTGAGTTGGAACTTGGAAACTCATATTATTGAAAATCAAATTAGTGCATCACCTTTTCTAGCAACTTCCAATCTTCAGGTGGTGGAATTTTATTTTGTTCTAACTAATGTTGTTTGACTTGAATATTTGTTAACAATTCATGATTCAAATTGGAACCTATCTTAGATTCTTTAGTCAATTTTTCATTTAGGCTTAGCAATGATTTAATAGAATCCAAATAGTTCACCACATCTGGGTTCTAAGGAAACTAGTCCAAATCAATCTTCCTTGCATCCTCCATCTTCTTTCTAAAATCATTATTTCCAATGAATCACTCATTTGTGTCAAAAGCCTCTGGAAAACCAAGATCTATGAAGTTCCTTACCTTTTCATCCACTTTCTTCATCTTGTCTATAGCCAAATGCAAATATTCCTTTGTTTGACACATTCTCAAACACTTTTCAATGATAGATGACAATGTCATTGATGTAGCAAGCTGATTAGTAATCCCTTTTGATTTCAAAAAAAAATTCACTGGCTTTGTAGACTGTTTGTTGAATTTGATTTGTAGATTTCTCTAATGCTAGCACATTTTTGTTGTCCACTAAATATTTGTTGAGCTTCTTATGATGTTGTCTGATAGCATCAATCAATTAAAACATTTCACACAAATGATCAATCCTTTGCATTATTTCATCCTAGATCTTTTGTTTCATATGCCTCATTAAATCTCTATAAAATGCAGATAACTTGTTTTGACAAGACTTAATTTCATTTTTTGCTTGCTTCAGCTATGCCTCCAATCTTTCATTTTTTTCCCTCCAATTTTTCTTCCCACGGTGCATTTCCATTTGTAATGCTTAGTCTTATTTTTCTGAAGTGGATTTTTCCTCATCATATTTCTTGTTGCTCTCATCTATCCTTTGCTTTAGTTCATTCATTGTAGTATCATTTTTCTTATCCTCTTTGCTTGTTGATGTAGAGGAAGATTTTTTCTCTTTTTTCTAATTCATTGCTCTTGTTATCTATTGCTTTCCTCTTTGCTTTCTCATTTGCTAGGTCTTCTTGTAACTTTTCAATTTGACTCTACAACCCTTTTTATCTCTAGATATTGCTTTATCAATGATGTGTACAATAATTCATTGTTCTTTTTTAATACACTAATTTTGTTAGTATTTCTAAGTCAAGAAAAATCCAATTGAATATTGTTCACCTGGAATTCAGATCGACCTATCTAATTTGCAGGTTTGTTTTGAACTATGGGAACAAGAATTGTGTACTCCATGATTTATTTATTTGTGTCAAATGTGGGTAATACCATGGTTGTTGCAAGCTCTGAAGTTATAGCAGACACACTCTCCATCAGTTGCTTCTTTTCTTTTTTATTCAAGTTTGATTTATTTTTAAACTCTTCAATGTAATCAAAACCCAAGGACACATGAACAATGGAATACTTGAATGGTGAAGGAATAAGAGTACTTTTATTTGCTAATTATGTCACAACTAGACTAACTAGTAGTGGGGGAGTGCTTGGAAATAACTCCTTTGTGGTGGATCCATTGGTAGTGTGAGTTGGACCTGTCAAAATCCTTTAACTCTTCTGTATGCCTTGATCACCTGGTGTTTCTGTGGTATATTGTATTGTTGTCCTCTTGTGTGTAATTTTTTTTTGTAACACATGTCGAACACTACTACTAGTAGTACTACTATCCATACCATCGCCACCAGAGGTAGTGCCAGTTGCACTAAGCTCTCCACCATGGGCATGTCTGAGTTGTGATTGTGTCTGATCATAAGGATGAGGATTTGAAGCTCTAACAAATTAACTTGTATGCCCAAGGTCTACTTTTTCACCTCCAAGCTCAAGGCTAGATTTATCAACTGCTTTTCTATGCTCTACATGTGTTACCCTCTAAGGGCCTTGTCATTAGGACCCCAAAGGACCACCTTCATAACCTATTTTTTTAGCTATGGTTGTTCCTATAGTATATGCTTCTTTTGTGTCCTCACTTAAACAAAGTTTGAAATGAACATGGCTTTGTTCTTCCCTATCATCATTAGATTTATCATCACTTTCTTTATCTTCTTGTTCATCTGGATGCTCTATATTCCACAATTTTCTAAACTCACTATCTTCTTCATTATCTCCATACTCTACAAGAGCTCTTGGATCACTTAGCTCTTTCCTTATAGACCAAAAGGGAGTATTTTTTATCGTGACCAATTTTTTTCTATAACTTCCTTCCCTAGAGAATCTATCATTTTTACTCTACTAGATGGTTTATGACTTTTTTCATAAAAAAATTTGTACCTCCTAATTGTCTTTCGATGGAATGCCATAATTTCTACTAACAATTGTTCAAAAGAAATACCATTCTTAGTAGCACTTTTCTCCATTACTATTTTGACCTCATCCCAAGAATCCTTGTTTCTCAAGTTTTCAAGCAAGGGTTTACTTTGATGTTGAATTCTATTTGCAACATTCTTATTGAGCACAATCATTGATTTAATGGTGTCACATGGATCATACTGCCAGTGATAGATAGCATCAAAATCAAAAAAATTCAAAAGATTATGTGCCACAGTAAATGCTTTTCTCTCGAATGTGAACCCTCCACATGAAAAATGTAAAGAAGGAAATAAAGTTTTCTTTTGTTGATTGACAAAGTGTGGTTCATCAATAATCTACATCTACCTTACATATTCCAATGAAAAAATCCTTTATGTCACATGTATTGGAAGTTTGTATGGATGTACTCTAGATCCATAAAATATTAGCATAATATATTCTTCCATTAAGTACCAATCAGCCAATTGTATTTCCTTTCATAGTTGAATGCACTTTCTACATGACATAGGCAATATAGGCATTGGAGTATTTGTAATTTCTTGATGCAATGGAGCCAAAAAGTAGTCTACAAAATGACTGTAGTTCCTTCAAGAATCATTCATCCTTATCTCAGTGGTCCATTCATATACTGGAGCCATTTTCTTTTCCTCAGCATTACTATTGGGCTGAATCTAAAACTTGTTGATCTGAAACATTCCTCTAAATTTGAATAGAAAAATATAGCACAAGTAGGTTGTGAACCTAAATTTCTTGGTGGAACCTCCTTTAATCATTAAATTTTTTTTATGCATGGATTCTAAAATGTTCTCAATAAAATTATATTTTACATTTGGAACACCATAATGGATATTATACACCATTTCAAGGAGGCTTGCACCCACTTCCAAATTGCTATCCAGTTTGAGGAAAAATGCTAGCATGGAAATAGTATCCTAAACCTATGCTCTAAAAATATCCAAATCATAAGGAGGATTATGATCATAAGGAGGATGATGAAACGTAGCCGCAAGAATTCTTTCACTTACCCAAATTTTGATTCTTGAAAAGATTAATGTTAACAATCATGGAAATGGGGTTACTGGGATGGCTTTGTTGGAAGTGGAACTATGGAACCTAGAATAGGGTGGTGCACTACAATGAGAAAACTCGAGACTAAAATCTCCTCGTGTATTGAACCTCTCACTTAAAAATAAAATTACTTAGCAGTAGAAAATGTTTTTTTTTAACATTAAAGTGAATGAAACTAAAACATCTATGTGTTGCTTCCAGATTACACAATTAGTACATGGCTGGCAACATTTAAAACAAGTCATTTATGATTTACTCCTACATTGATGACAAATTATAAATTGTTGATCTTTGTAATCTAACGGTTATAGGGTGATTTCAGAGGTTTAAGTTCACAAGCCTAGTGCTATGTGCATTTCATTCTAGAAAGCAACTACAACCATACATCAAATGGTCATTGAATGGTTGAGTAATTTATGATATAAATAATAAACATTTGTTTTAAAGTTGCTTTAAACTTTAATGCTCTAGGATTGACATCAAGGCCAAGGGGTCGGTAACTTAACATTGCAAAGGACTTAATAAAATTAATTACAATGTCACAATAATAGCACAACCATTTATTTTATTACAACTGAATTACAATTTCACATTATTATATAGTACAAATACAAACA
>VDFB02115020.1:0-27584 GCA_007258455.2 Sequoia sempervirens
TTGTAATCCTCCATTCCAATGCTATTTTGAGTCCAGTGATTAATGCTTCATATTCAGCTATATTGTTAGTGCACGAAAACATCATCCTATATGATCAAGGAATGGTGCGTCCTTGGGGAGTGACGAAGAGTATGTCTGCCCCCAATCCATGTTGAGTAAAAGAACCATCAAAATATAAGGACCATGGTTGTTTGGATTCTATAGTAAAGACATCAACATCTAGAAATTCAATGTGCAAGGGATGATCTACTTGTAGTGGTGCTTCAGCTAGTTGATCAGTGATAACTTGTCCTTTGATTGCCTTACGATCAACATAATGGATATCAAACTCACTCAGAGTCATTACCCATTTTTCTAACCTTCCTGTCAATGATGCATTGCTTAATAGATACTTGAGTGGATCAATCTTTGAAACAAGATTGATTGTATGAGTTAACATGTAGTGTCAAAATTTATGTGAAGTAAAGACCACTGCTAGGTAAGCCTTCTCAATGGAAGTGTATTTGAGTTCATGCCTTGTCAATGTGTGGCTGATATAATAGATTGCACATTCCTTTCCTATAGTGTCTTCTTGTGCTAGCAATGCACCCAAGGATATCTCTGTTGCGGCAATATACAAGATCAATGGTTTGTATGGATTTGGTGGTACTAGAACTGGTGGAGTCATTAAGTATTGTTTGATTTGTTGAAAATCCAATTCACACTTGTCATCCCACTTGAAAGGAATGCTCTTATGCTGTAGATGTGTGAAAGCTAGACTTTTGTTGGCCAGTTGTGCAATGAACCTTTGTATAGATTGAAGTCATCCTTGCAATGATCTCAATTGATTGATGTTCCTTAGGGGAGGAATTTCCATGATTTCCTGTAATTTGGCAGGATCTACTTCAATTCCTTTTCCTGATACTATGTATCCTAAGAGTTTTCCAGATGTGACCCTAAAGACACATTTCTTGGGATTTAGGTGAACTTTGAATTTCTCCAATCTTGTAAATATTTTGGACAATATTTCCATATGTCCTTCTCTGGTGTATGACTTTACCAACATGTCATCTACATAATCTTCCATGAATGTGTGCATCATGTCATGAAATATTGTACTCATGGCTCTTTGGTAAGTAGCCCTAGCATTCTTTAGACCAAAAGGCATGATGTTCCAACAATAAGTTCCCCACAGACATGTGAAAGTTGTTTTCTCCTGGTCTTTAGGTGCAATCTTGATTTGGTTGTAACCAGAAAAACCATCCATTAATGAATACATGTGGCATGGCTAGCTATCAGATCAACTATAGTGTCGATGTGTGGAAGTGGGAAGTCATCCTTAGGACATGCTTTATTAAGATCCCTAAAATCTATGCACACCCTGACACTTTTATCTAGCTTGGATACAGGGACAATGTTAGAGATCCATTATGTGTAGTCGATTGGTCTTATGAATCCCACATCAAGGAGTTTTCTTAGTTCTTCCTTAACTAATAATGCAACATGGGGGTGCATCTTTCTGAGTTTTTGTTTCAAAGGCTTAACCCCTAGTTTGATAGACAAGTGATGCATGATAAGATCAGGATCAAGACCTAGCATGTCCACATAAGACCAAGCAAAGTTGACTTGATTTGCTCTTAGAAATTACATGAACTGTGGTATTTCTTTCTTTGTCATTGATGCAGCTAACTGTAAAATCCTTGGTTTGTCTGAAGTTTCAAGATTGACAGCATTTGTAGGCTCAATCAAGATAGGCAATCGCTCATGGTAGTGCTTCGAGAGAGTGTCAAGATTCCCATCATCTAGTGCCTTAAAATAGTTTTCACCATCTGATACACTCTTTATTTTATCTTTTGTTTGATCTAATACTGCCAGATTCTGGTTTTCACCATTAGATCTTTCATTTTGAATTTTTATTTTGCAGCTAGGAGACTTGACACTCTCCTGATTAAAGACTATGCTAAAAATCGCTGGTGGAACAATTATTTGTGTCATCTGCGGAAAGGAAGTTGATGATAGATTTGTCACTTGGAAACATAGGTATATTGATAGGTTTGGATGAATCCCAATCAATGAGATAAGGACGGATCAAAGATAACGGGTCGTCGGGTTGTGTGAAATTGGCTATGGTTATGGTCATAATGGAGTTGACTGTAGGATCCAAGGTATGAAGTGGATCAATGATATACTATTCTCATGATAATCTTGTTCATTTAAATATGACTCAGTATCACTAGAATCATAGTCACCTTGTAGTTCAGATTCTTGTGTTTGGGTCCCTGAACCTTGACCTTCGGTTAGAATTGGGGCAAACTAGTGTATTACATCAACCTCTTTGTCCCTCTAGAACTCATCATTGTAAATGGTGTCCCATTCATATTCAACAGAGTCTGTGTCATAGCGATTATCCATGTAATTCTGAATTTTTTTCAAACATGCTTCTCTTGAATCTAAACCTTCTTGTAATGTGAAGACAGTGCCATGTAGGTGTTTAGATGTTCCTTCTTTTGAGTTAGCATCATAGCCTAGTCTGGTTTTCTCTTTCGCAGCAAGTCCTCGAAGGTGAATAGGCTCAACTACTCCTTTTCTTTTTCTGATAGGACCCTTATCATAGCCCATCTTCTGCATGATTGAGTACCCTTTTCCATATATATCTGTTGGTAATTTGACATTAAAAACTGCTTCATCTTCATCTTTATAGAGCCAATTTAGAATTTCTCTATCCTCAGGATCTTCCATGGGGAATTTTTCTTTGATGAATCATCGATTAAACTTTTTGCTTGGCTCTGTTGGTGGTTGCATTGATATTGATGTTCCTGATATTTGATGTTGTGTGATAGAAGGTTGTCCATGTGATCAAGGTGATGTAGGTAAATTATCCAAATAGAGAGAGTATTCCCCAACTCCATGGTCTTTGAATTTCAATTTCTTGTCAAAACTATTTGTTAACTGACTGATTTGTGTATCAATCTTGAGAGAAGTACTAGCACAAGCTTCTTGATTGTTAGAAACCAAAGTATCTTGACTAGCTTTGATGTTGGCACAAGTTTGGACATTTTATTTATTAGCTGGTATCGTGATTTCCTACCCATCATAAGGAAACTTAAGACATTGATGATAGGTGGATGGGACAGCTTGCATTTCGTGGATCCAAGGATGACCCAACAAGATGTTGTATGCAAGATCATAGTCTAATACTTGACAGAAAGTATTTTTGATAACAGGTCCCACTCTGATTGGTAGCATGATTAAACCCTTGGATGCTCTTTCCTCATCATCATAGGCTTTAATAGTAATCTTTCTTCTGGGATCAATGGAATCCTCAAAAAATCCCAAAGCCTGAACTAACTTCATTGTACATATGTTCAAACTAGCACCTCCATCTATTAGAACCCGTCTGACATGAAACTTGTGAACCATGACTTCTAGGTATAATGATGAATTGTTAGGATGAGTTATGGAAATGTCATCTTTTTTAGAAAATGAAAGGAATGTGGGTGAGGACAAGTGTCCTACCATGGCTTGAAACTGATCCACATCCAGATTAGTGGATACATTTGTTTCAACAAGGGCCTTTTCTAGAATTTCCTTGTGTGCTGGGAAATTTTCAAGAGTTCTAGGATGGAAATATGAGCAGGAGTTTTTTGAAGTTGATTGACTAAGTCATATTGATGTTGAGGTGGAGGCCTAGTAGATTTTGAAGAGGCACCTTTTAAGACAACTTTAGCTTGTGCCCTAGTCTTTGTGTTGACCTCTCTATATTCCATTTTTTCTTTGACTTTTATAACATTGACCTGCTCATCGTTAGTGTAGATGTGATTAATTATCGGATCATCAATATGATTCACACTTTTTCTTGAAGACTCACCTTTTTTATAGTTGGGTAAAGGGTTGCGAAATGCTTGGTGGTCTTCATTTGATTGTTGATGTCCTTCCATTGTGATGGTGCCATTTTTGACTAAGTCTTGAATGGTATTATTCAAGGCCTGATAATTATATGTGCAATGACCTTTGCACCAATGATAGTCACAATAGTATGCCTCATTCCATGATGGAGGCTTCACACTGGGTTCATAGTTTCGTTGAGGTGGCAAGGTAATGAAATTTTTATCCATCAACTCTTTGAATGTAGATTCCAAAGATTGCCCCAGTGGAGTGTAAGTTCTTCTACTAGAGAAGAACAAAAATTGTTGTGGATTCGTATTCGAGGTATTCCCTAAAGAGTTGTTATTGTGATTGTTTCCTCAGAATCCTTGATTGTTGGCAGTCCCTTGATTGGGAGTAGAATGTTGATTCACATTGTTTCCTTGATTTGTGACTGAGTTGACATTGTTATAATTGTTGTTGCGAGGAGCACTTGGAGTACTAAGAACAAATGGCTTAGTTGAGACATGATTCACATCAACAACACCATCATTCACCACGTTCTTGTTGCAAGTCCAAAATTTAGACTTGTCCTGATTGTTATGGTGATTGAATGAGCTAGGATTATCCTTGTCAAGTTTTATTATTCCCCTTTTGACCAAAGCACTTTCAATGGTTATAGCATCTTCAATCAATTTCTCAAAAGAGGGAGGACAATGTGAATTCAAATGATAGCTCATTTCTGAATTCAAGTTGTTAATGAAGGTGACCATCTTTTCCTTTTCAGGAACATAACATGGATATCTAGAGAAAATTCTTCTCCTTCTCTGAAGAAAAGTGATAAAAGGTTCACCAGGTTTTTGCATAACTTTACAGAGATCTATCATTGTAATTTGGTGTTGGATGTTGTAGGAATATTGTAATATAAACAGATGGATTAATTCCTCAAATTTCTTGACAAGAGGTGTGATTTTTGATAGCCATCTGAAAGAGTGAGCTCCAAGACTCCTAGGAAACAAACACATCAAGTAAGTGTCCTCATGAGTGAACTCTAAAGTCATGTTTCAGAAGTCTCTAACATGATTGATTGCATCCGATTTCCCATTATAACGATCAAATTTTGGAATTTCGCAATGTTTGGGGAATGGAATCATGTTGAGACTTTGATTGAAAGGATAACGATTTTCTTCTCATGTCTCTGTAATTGTGGAATGGTTTTTCTTCTTTGTTATCCATGTCGTACAAGAACTTTAGGTGAGGTTGATCAATTTAGGTGAGGCTGATCAATTTGTACATCCTCTTCCTTAATTTATTCCTCCTATCTTTGTAGTTAATCCATTTCAAGTATAGAGCTACATATATCTCCTATTGTGCTTCTTTGGCTGATCTTCTACAAGTTTTTATCCATCTTGACCTATAGGCTGTTTAGACTTAGTCTTAGGAACATATTTAATAGTCTTCTCCCTTTTGAGGGCTTATCATTAATATTAAGTTATTAAAATATCAACACTATTGCTAAAACATAGCAGACACAACAAATCATAAAAACAAGACTATTCTTGTACATTTTAGGAACTTCACTGTTGTAGCTCTTGTTTGAAGTGACTCCAATCGAATGTCCATGATATTTCATCACACATTCTATTCCAAATATTCTTGGATTTCCTCTAAGATCCCACAAAAATTTATCTTGCACCACCCTATAATTTGAGGATTACACTTATAATTTTTCTATAAAATTGAGGACCAACCTAGCTAACCTCATAAATAAAGGTGAAAATATTATTTTAATTTAAATTTTACTTTAATTTTTAAAATATCCATTTTACAAATTTATCTTTTAAAGATATAAATAACACTATTATAAAACCACTTAACTCAACAACTCAATATTTAAACCCTTAGAAAACAAAACAATTGATGCATAATGTTAAATCGCTATTATATCCAACCACATCTTATTATATCCTATCCTAAACCATTAATTAAATTTATATTTATTATTTATTTAACTAATTTTATCTTTTTCCCTAATTTTATCTTAACTTTTAATTAAATAATTATTTAATATTTACTTGATTAATTTACCCTTATCATATTAACCAAATAAATATTTATTATTTAATTAATTAATTTCACATTCACCTTTATCCTTGTCTATTTAATCTTAGCCCTTAAAATTGTTCACATGGATCACAATCTAATATTTCCATCATGTACAAGTGTCCCTTTCAGATCTCTTTATCTTATCCATTCACATATTTCCAAAAGTCAAATTAACTTTTCATCTCATCCATTCATTTTACATCACACCTCTTAATCCTATCCATCTTATCCCTCATGTGACACTTGTTAAAAGACTACATGTTTAAGCTTAACCCTAATTTTCAATCAATCTTGACCATCCATCATCAATGTATCCTAGCCTTTAAATTTGGCTCTTGAGAATTCTATAACTAATAATTGAAAGTCAAGGAGAAGCGGAAATTAGAGTTTTTATCAGCTGAGACTTAAAGTTATCATGGAGACTGGCCGGATTAGATTTCATCTGTGATCAAATGGGCAATTGAATCCATTTGCCCAAGAATTCTATTCAGCTATATACCCAATTCTTCCCTCTTACCCATGTCAAGGACAGAGAAAAGGATGCCACTCAACAGAGAGAAAATGTATTACTCTTATGTTTTATTTTCATGCTTTCTTTTAATTAATGTATTTAATTTCTCCCAGATCCTAAGTTTTTCTTACATATTTTTCTAATTGACAATAATTTTTTTTTATTTACTGCTTTCGTCAAGTCTCAAATAGATCTAGCAGCAATACCAGATTACATAGTATCAGTAACAATGATAGAATACCTAATATTTTTGGGGATGTTTGATTTGAAAAATCTTCAAACAAAATATAGATCGGCATTCATCTAGCCATCACATTCATCTAGCAGTACTCTTATTTTCATTCTAGATCTACACAACTAAATTTTATTTTAGTACCAGAGGTTGCCCTAAAAGGATGTCAATCTCCAGATTCTAGCGCACAAGTAACCCTGAGAATTGCTTGGCAAACTCTGTAGAGAGGTATAGCTAGGCCACATATGGAAATATCTTAGATGTGTTTCTGAGTTTGAATGCATAGCTCTTTTTAAAATATGTCGTGGTAAAAGTGGCTGGATATCAAATGAAGCAACTGTTATAAACGGAGAAGACAAGGGTTTATGTGAGAAGCCCTCATCTATTCTGATCAAGAGTCGTCAGCCAGAAAAATCTAAGGGAAAAATGAAAGTTAATCAGAAATATTCCAAATGGATACAGGTATGTCAACTATTCATTTTACTTTTTTAAGGCCAAGTTATTTCAATTTAATCAATTTGAAAACTTTTCTCACAGACAAATTTTATGTTCATAAATTAAATTTTTAAGATGTACTCTGCCATATATATAAGCTAACATGATTCTGTTATATATTTTTTTTAATCAACACAGACTTCTCCAAATTTTAAACAGTCACTGCAAGAGATGAAACGAAAGCAACAAAGATTGCAGATGAACTAATCTCAGCGTTTGACTTTGTTTAACTGCCCATAGATTTTAAGTGCGATAATGAATATTTCTCAATGTACTGCTGTCGTTAATTCTAAATCTTTTACGAACTCCTTTAATCAAATGGTGAGCTACTACTCTTACTGGTCTCTTAATCTTTCAAACATTTTAGAAAAAAACTGCAACTACTATGAAAGAAATAGCGATCTCCCTTATGTTCGTTGGCTACGGTCTTTAAAAACAAATGTCTTTTCAAATAAATAAGATCGATCCCTTTGTCGGACTGGGTGGATTCGTTCAAGGGCCTCACAAATTACAACCGCTTCTCCGCAACTGTAGAATCATGTCTAATTTAGACGCTGACATAGAACTGACCATTGAAATTGTTGAAGTATCTTGAAGTAGCTTTAGCTAATGTAAAATTAACGAAGGCGTACCTAAAGTTAGCCTTTTTCTCCACACAAGAAGAAAAATACTTCAACATACATTGAAACCTAATAAAATTAATGATAGAAGTACATTGAGAGAAGTTGATTAGTATACTTAAAATGTATGGGAAGGTAAACAAAGTCATATGCCGAGATTGGTTCTTCTGCATCTGAGATGTTTTCGTTACATCTTTTGCACTGATTATCTAAAATTTGGAGAGGACTGTCTTGACTGACATATAGAGTAAAATCCTGTTAGCTTATTTGGAAAAGTAGATCTTATTGAATATAAAATTTGTCTATGAAGAACTTTTCGAAGTTGATTAAATTGAAATAACTTGGTCTAAGCCGTAAAATGAATAGTTGACATACCTAGAATCTATTCAGAATATTTTTTATCATAGGAGTTGTCCTAGCATGTGACAAGTTTTCCTTGGCTAGTTCCACTTCAAACACAAATCAAGAACTTTCATTTTGCCCTTAAATTCTTCTAGCTAAGACTCTTCATCAGAGTAGATGAGGGCTTCTCACATAAACCCTTGTCTTCTCCGTTTATTGTTAGAATACTTAGTAATTTCTCCCACATGAGGCTGCAATTTTTGCGGTGCAGAGAGTGGTTGAATCAAACAAATGTACACAACTCAACAGGAATGAATTTACCTCACCTCAGGCTGCTTCTTTCACAAAGGGATTAAAATATGCAGATTCAATGTTGTCCCATACTCCTATACTGATTATTTGTTTCCCATTCATAGAGTCATAGAATGAGCAAGAAGATATGCCTTTGAAATGGTTGAAATAGGCTCTGAGAATGGCGATGCAAGAGTAAGAGAGTAAGTCCTGCATCTTCCAACTGTAGTATATTTGACGAATGCTCACTATGTCTCCCAGGAGAGCTGTGCAAAGGGAAGCCCTTTTCTTGTTTGCTGGGAAGTTCGGTGGCACCAGCCTGAGTCAACTATTCTCATTGAACATTTTAATCCCTTGGCGAAAGCAGTAGCCTGAAGTAAATTCGCTGCTGCTGTTTTGTGTACATTTCTTGATTCAACCAGCCCCGAAATGTACACAAAACAGCAGCAATGAATTTACCTCAGGCTGCTGCTTTCACCAAGGGATAAAAATGTGCAGTGCAAATAGTTGACTCAGGCTAGTTCCACCTAACTTCCCAACAAATAAGAAAAGGCCTTCCATTTGCACAACTCTCCCTCAGAGACAATGGGCATTCGTACAGTATATTGCAGCTAGAAGATGCAGGACATACTCTATAACTCTTGCCTAGCTATTCTTAGAGCCTATTTCAACTGCTTCAAAGGCATATCTTCTTGCTCATTCTTTCACTCTGTGGATAGGAAACAAATAATCAGTAAAGGAGTATGCGACAACATTAAATCTGCTTGTGTCTTTAATCTCTGTTTGTTGCATCAATTTATGTGTTTTTGCAATTCCTTCATTTATAACAGTTGCTCCATCTGATATCAAGCTACCTTTTACCATCGATGCTAGCAATCACTCCTCCACTTCCAAAAGCTATTCCTATATTGAATTCTCATGGTTACTTATGCGCTAGAATCTTGAGATTGACATTCTTTTAGGGATTTTATTTTTTTGGTAAAGTAGAATAAGGGTTTCTATAAACCTCTGGTACTAAAATAAAATTTAGATGTTTAGATTTAGAATAAAAATGAAAGTACTACTGGATGAGTGTGTTGACTATATTTGTTTTGAAGATTTTCAAAATTAAGCATCTCCAAAAATATTGGGTATTCTTATCATTGTTAGGGATACTATTTAATTTGGTTGGTATTACTACTAGATCTATTTGAGATTTAACCAAAACAATACAGATCGATACTTTAATAAAAATTAAAAACTCAGAAAAAATACATAAAATCAGTATATTTTCTCTCTTTGTGTTCAGTGGCATCATTTTCTTTCTTCTGTTGACATAGGTAAAAGGGAAGAATTGGATATACAGCTGAATAGAATTCCTGAGCAAACGGATTTAATTGCCTATTTTACTAAAGGAGTATGTACAAGGATTATTTGCTTCCCAACATGGTATAACTGGAAACACTTGAAATTTAAGAAAAATATTTTACTTTTGTGTGCATCTTGAAAAGAATATAAGAATGGTCAAATAATAATAAACATAATAAAATATAGTTGTAAGTTTGTTAATCTATCAACTAGGCAACATCAAAGGCATTTCTTCAACCCACAAACTCCTTAGGATCCAACAGTAATTTCAACAATCCTTCTCACATGCCATACAAGGTGACAATGTTTGTTCAAAGTAAAAAATACAACAGTAATACGTAGGCGTGCACCTATGTAGGGAAATGGTAAATTTTGAACAACAAAGTTGCTAAGCAACTCAGGCGCATAAGCAGGGAGGTGGGTTTTGAATTTTAAATCATTGTAAGCAGTGTCTCTAGCACATCCTACTATATGTGAAAATAGGGAAGTTGAAACAAAATGTTGCAAATGTTAAGGATTAAGATTGTCTAGAAAATGGTAGAATGTTTCTATAGTCTTCCATAAGTTAGAACATTCCTGGAGCTGTTCTAGAAAAGAACATTCCAAGAGTTGTTGTAAACAAAAGAAGTTTCCAGATTTTAGAATTATCTAGAAAACTAGAAGTTTCCAAGCATCAAGGAAATTGTAACTATATATATGTGATTGTAGAGAGCTGATGGGTACAGCATCCGTATTGTTGTTAGACACAACATTCGGATAGTTGATAGACACAGCATTTTGGATGTATTCAATGCTAGATAAAATATAAATTCCTGAGTGATTCAACTCAGTTTTACCCTATCTTTTCTATGTTCATTATTGCTGTTATATTGTTATAGTTTGGGCCTGTTTTTGTTACATGGTATCATAGCTATGTTTTAATTCTAACATGGTATCAGAGCATTTTGGATGTATTGAATGCTAGATAAAATATAAATTCCTGAGTGATTCAACTCTGTTTTACCCTGTCTTTTCTATGTTCATTATTGCTGTTATATTGTTATAGTTTGGGCCTATTTTTCTTTTACAATAGCTCTTATAATGTACTTTTCTAGAACAGCTCCAGGAATGTTCTAACTTATGGAAGACTATAGAAACATTCTACCATTTTCTAGACAATCTTAATCCTTAACATCGCCCCTTAAGATTGGCTAGAATAATACAGAGAAAATTCAAAGAGGGGAAATATAAAGAGGGGAACATTTATACTAATAGCAAATACATTAAAGGATATGCACCTTTAGAAGATAAGAATATTTTAAGCTGAAAGTTTGCAAAAAATAAGGTAAACCATTGCAGGAAATGAAATTCGTTGCTGGAAATGAATACATAACGGTCATACCCGTAATTTTGTTTTCTCTCTTCAACTGATAATTAATTTATGTTTAAAAGGCATATCAGATTGCAATGAGATTCACGCTTGGTTCTATAGTCTAGCAAACTGCACTCATATTGAATGTTTCTAAAGCTTGTTCAATGAATCAATTCACTGTATATATCCTCGGTCATTATAGGCCTGCCTTTTGAAGCTCAATTCCCTGTCTTGTTTGCCATTATCTCAGAGCTTTTTGGGCTCAAGCATTATGCTACTCTTTACAATTTTGGAGCAGCTTCCAGTCGAATGGAATCCTATATTCTCTCTGTAACAGTGGCTTGACATCTATACTACAAAGAGGCCAGAAAATAGCTGCATAATTTTCAATCTCCGTCAATTTCCAGAAGTCTGTTACAGGCGGCTCATGCACCGGCACCTTCTCAGAGTAAACTCACCTGTATCAGACACGAATGTTTTCGCCTGAGTTTTATCATAATGACTGTGGACTCATTAGTGGGGTCTCTCGTTTCCGGCATTCTTGTAGTAAGGACAAGGAAGTTCTATAGCAGCGACATTTATGCCAAGATTCGAGCTGCCGAATCCCCCGACCGCCTCCGCCTCTAGAGCAGCATTATGTGGAATTCACACAGACGCCTCATTTTATCCCTCCTAACGTTCACCTCTGACAATCTGCAACAGTCTGAAAATTTACATGGTATATTGCCTAGAAATGCCTGCAGAGCCTCTAACAATCTGCAGAGCATCAATCAGAGGACGCTAAAAAAAATTATTGAATATTTGAATTAATAAACGTGCATCTTCACTGAGCCAACTACCAAACATTGCATAAATCTTTCAAAATAACTGCATTCTAATTGACCATCGTAGCATACATTAATCAGTGTTTATTGTTTGAAGCTTTGTAGGAATTAACTAGCACTTGCATTTAAAAGAGGTTTAATGATTATACTGATAAAAAATTATATGTATATTAATATATTAGAGAGTATGTATTTGTGCATGGTGGGGTTGAATGTGGTTGGATTAAATAATTAATATCTTAAATAATAAAATGAAATAAATTCAGATAAATTTAGATTTTTTCCTTATAGAAATTAAGTATTATTGTCACATCCTATGTCCAGTGACCTCCATGCTTGACGATACAATTGAAAAAGAAATTTAAAATAAAATAATAAAGAATTAAAAGTACTCCATGCTTGGGGAGACAACCATATAAGAAATTTGGCAAAAGTCATATCAATCAACGACCCAATACCTAAAGGAGGCGGCCTGAATTAAGATAGCATGGCATGGATTAATCGAAACGAGTGTTTGTGCCATTAACAAGCATGACACCCTTGTCCATGGATGGTGGAAATTGTGCAGGTCGCGTGGGAAGAGAGGTTCGTGGAAGTCTTAAAACCTTCGCAACCCCTTCATTTTGGACATGCGTTATTTTGGATAGGAAGTGTAGGCCTGTGGAGAGGAGAGAAGAAGCAAGGGACGTAGGAAAGAAATGGTGTGGAGGTATGGAGGCATGGGAATTTGGTAGAGGGGGGAACAAAGTCCCTCAAGGAAATGCATTTACATGGAGTACTATGACCGTAGTATATGCACCAAATCGATTTGTTGAAAAGGCTTTAGAAACTTCCAAGAAAAAGTAAGTGGTGGGTGTGAAGTAAAACCAAACAACTGCTGCCCACATCAGCCCTGCTTATCCTACCATGAGAGTTTGGAACAAGGTATAGATATCCAATAAAGTATAAAGGATAGAGGGATTTTTGATGACACAGGCAGAGGGAAAGAGTTGATTAGAACATTTTTCAGTGATGGAGGAACCAATGTTTCTATTAAGAGCTTTTTAAAGAGCAATACTTGCTCTTTCGGATTCCATGGGAGAAAAGGTAGGAAACTATATGTTGATGAAGGCCATTTCAGGCGCAACTATCAAGAGCAAGGATCTAGGACAAATTTGTTCATTGAAGATGTCTCAAAATTGTGGGTTCACAACACCAGGATTTGGTGCCACTAGGTAAGATGCTAAAGCCATGCTGTTGTTATGGGCTATGTGAAATTAGAAGTTTAAATACGTGGGTTCCATTATTGCTACTTGACCTTTGGATTCTAAGCATTTTGCACAAAAAGACTATTATTCTTTGTGATTCCTAGACTTCGTGATTCCTTGAAAGGGTTTCCTAGACTTTGTGATTCCTTGAAATGAAAATAAACATTTATTCTTATCTCAATATAACAGAATGAAAGGTCAATGTTCCTATAAGTTTGAGATGTAAAATAGAGATGAATTCTCAGGGATGCTTTGAATGCTAGTTAACACAACACACGAAGAAAGAGAAACTAAAGAGTTGGGTAGAGAATCTCATTAGATACATAGTATGGCAGTGGTGGCATGAGAATCATAGAACCATAAGTCCCAATTGGATAGATTCAATTCTAGCAATGTTAGTAGTTATTTGTATGAAATTAGGCATAGGTTATATGAGTAAGATTAGTTAAGATGACTTCTAAGTAAAGGCATAGTCATCATAAAATAATGAGACATTAATGTGTCAATGTTAATTTAAAGATTTATTGTAGACTAATACAGTATTATATACATAGCACACCATGGTTGGGATTCGAGGTTATTGCTCATGTTTATTTTAGGTTCTCTATTATTAATATAAAAAGGAAGAAAGTGATTGAATGATCATGTATCATTTAAGAACCCTAAATCAAGTTTTGAACTTTAAAACCATGAATATTGATAAACTATCAGGTAAAAATGGTAAATTTATACAACATATCAAGATCATCACATTGGTATAAACTTGATGACCTTGCCTTCATCTTTACTACATCCTTGGTGGTTGAGTTGTGATTGAAGGGTGCCATGTTATAAATGTTACCTTCCAGTGCATAGAGGTATGCTTAATTAGAGTAGTAAGCAATCCCAATCCTATAATGTTGTGCTTAAGGGGTGTTGTTCATTCTTGGGAGTTAAACTAAATACAACCTTACATGGATTTGCACAAGAATATAGGTTTTAGATTTGGTGATTATGATTACTATAATGTAACTTCATGTTTATGTATCCACTATGGCACCATCTCTTAATCTAATGATAAGTATGACTTGTGCAAACAAAGAGAATTTCACGCTACGTAATCAACCTAAGCTCTTGTCATGGAGATGAACTTATAGGATATTTTACAAACAATTTTTTAACTAACAACTTACTATAGTCAAGGGTTAGTTATATGAATAACTTTATCTTTCAACTCAAATTCAAACAAGATGGTAAAGAAGTCTAGGTTGATTCTCTAGTGAAAAGAACCCTTTATATTAGTATCCAAGAATAAAATATACCTAATAGAAGATTCCACATACAATCGCTTAATAAAGTAGGTGATAATGACTTCATTAACAAAACTAAAATCATGCATTCACTAGATTGTTGCATGATTGAATAGATTGAAACTATCATGTATTTCAATGGTTTTGTAGAGGTTAAGAGATAAATACAATTACAATCATATAGTATTACATAGCCTTATACCTTATTACTCATTAATAATTTCATAATTAGTTATAAGTGGCTAGGATGAACTTTTCATATTTTGTGAATTACGACTTTTAAAAGTAATGAACTTCAACATATAATAAAAGATAATAGTAGAATAATGTTGGATCCATATTGAGGCTTCAGAGGATTACCACATGGTGAGTAGATGTTGAGTATTTCTATCGTTGTCGTTAGAAAATTTATCCTAATTATGATATTTATTCTATTGGGTTATTTTCATAAATGAATGTTTAAGGGGTTTCTTATTGGTATAATATAGCAGTTCAACATATCAAGAACCAATATACATGTGATATCTAAGATAACTAAATTCACATTGTATACATGTTATCACTCTCTAAACCTAAATGGAAACCTATGTTATAAACTACATGGTATTATCATCAAGGTACCAAAGATGGCACGATATACTTGATAGGTGATTGTAAGGGGTTGTGTGATGCTTGCATTGAGTTGGGAATAATGACTACTATATGTTTTAATTTGATATTTTACATAAATGACTTAAAATGTTGTGACTTGTGGGTATTTTTCCCTTGAGAGACTTTACAATAGAACTACTTGTGACTTTGATCTGTTTGGAAGTTGCTACATAGGCAGTCCTTGGGTGAAGGATGTCCCTGTGACCTCAAGTCCAAAAGGGGAGGGTTAAGGGGTATAACTCCAAGGGTTGGGGTTGTTACTAATTGGTTTGGCCTTCTCTCTTTAGTAGGCTTCAGTTTGAGACTGAAATGGGTATGAATAAGTTAAAGAAATCTAATAACTTGTATTTAATACATGATGTTCTTTTGAATAGTAAATGAATGATGTAAGGGATTTAAAAACTTTATAATTGATATATATATATATATACATACATATATATATATATATATATATATGCATGTATGTATGTATGTTGGGTAAAGTCCAGCTTGTGTTGGTTTCTTGTAACTTTTATATGTTTTTGAAAATTGACTACATATCTAGAGGTATCTATGTATAGGTCATTTTTTTGTTGATTGTGATTGTGATTCATGTTATGTATGACCCACCCAAGTGTGAACTTTTGGGATATTTCAGTAGTGATAGACAGTCATTGGACCGTGCCAATGAATGATGTCTGGGTTACTGCTAGGAACTAGATGAAACTCACATGTTTCATGAAGGTGAAGGTTGTTATGGGCTACCCTTGTTATAATACTATTGTAACGGTTGCACAGGTAGGGACCCATCCATGAGGGTAATGGTAATATGGGGCTAACCATTGTATTGAGAGTGTTCACTGGCTGCCACTGATAAGCATGGAAGTGATCAATGCCAAGAGTTACCCGAGATTGTGAAGAAGATAACTAACAATACCACAAAGATTGCAAGCTAGTATATGTCAGGAGCTACTTCCTAGGTAGAAAAACTTGTTTTTGATGGCATATAGGTAATTGAAGTCAAAATCCATAGGGTTATGGTATGTTTACTACTTGGTGACGTTGGGATGGTGGACGAACCCATGATGTAGTATGGGATGTATTGAATCCCTTTCCCAGTTGTCAAGTTGTATACTTTGCTTTGTGGGGTTTAGGATGGACCTATGGTGTACTATGGGATGCATCAAATCCTCTTCCTAGTTGTCCAATGGTTTAGAACATTGGAAGAAAGGATGGGACCCATGGTATAGAATGCAATGCATCGATATCCACTTCTATTGCGAATGCATTATGTATATGTGTTAGTCCGGCCATTATCGATGTGATGTATGTTGGAGCTCGTCATTATGTGTATGTGATGTATGTTGGAGCTTGCCACTATGTATGTGGTGTATGTTGGAGCTCATCACTATGTATTTTTGATGTATGTTGGAGCTCGTTATTGTGTATTTATGATGTATGGGGGAGCTTGTTATTGTGTATGGGTGATGTATGTTGGAGCTTGCCACTCAGTATTTAGGATATATGTGGGACCTAGCCACTAATGTAAATGTGATATACATATGAGATGATCATTCTTGTACTTTTGATGTACATATGATCTAATCACCATTGCACTTGTGATTTGTGTATGAACTATTCAACTTGTGTATATGGAGGTATGCTCGTGACAACCATTGTGTAAGATCTTTGAGATTATGGTATGAATGACCCCTTGTGAATATTGTGAATCTTTGTACACTAATTTTTGCTAATGTTTGGTATGGACCCAACACTTGATGGTAAATTATTATTAAAATTTATTATCATTATATTATAATTTTAACTAAGTGATAACTTACGCTTAATGAATAAGTCATGGGTTAAAGGCAAGATCAGATATCTCATGCGAGAGGAGAGAACAAACTCCCTCTAACATTGTGGAGTGAAATACAAAGCATCTAATTCCCATGAGGGGATACATAGGCAGGGTCACCATGAACCCTCGAGGTTTAGGTCTGAATCAAGGAATGACCCTACCTATATGAGCTTAACACTTATGAGTGTAAGAACATAATTGGTAAAATTAATTTTCCTTCACCCTATAGAGGTAAGAAATTTTGAAAACATAACTTCTAATCGAGATGGAAAATGCTTGGTTGACTAAGTTGGTAGTTGTTGCTAATTTAAATAAAAAAAATTGTAGCACCCAAGGGGTAGATTTTACAACTATCCAATTTTGAAATATTTGCATGTAAATGTAAAACATAAAACAATGTAAATTAAAAAATAAAGTTGCATCAAATTGGCTATAAAGCAGCACAAATAGAAATAGAATGATCTTGTTGAAAAATTGATATTTATCAAACTTTTTCATGATAAGTGAGATTTTAAAAGTTTCACCTAATATTTTGGAGGTTTTATCATTAAATGGTAGATGATTTACCATTTAATAATAGTTGAAACTTGTTTTTCAACAACTCAATAGTTGTTTTAAGGAGTGAGACTTGTTTCAAGCTCAAACCTCACACTATATGTAGTCTATGGGCTAATTATACATTTTTTTATTATGAGTGAATATTTTTTTGAATTATGAATTTAATAGATTTGGATTCTGATAATTAATAAAAAAATATAAAATACAATATTCAAGCAACAAAATTGATAAAGAACAATAAATCATCTCTCAACAAAACAATCAACCAATGATGCCAAATTGATTATGACAACATTTTTGAGTGGATGATTGAATGCTACTGAGGGAATTCATTTATGTCATAAGTCAACTAATCCTTGCATGCTACGTTATTCTAGTTTAATGTCTTAAGAGTTCTAAGAGAAAAATAGCTTAATTATGACAAAGTAGTTCTCAAAGTTCACGACACCTAGGAATTTTGCATCTAGACCTACAAGTAGAAATGAGGTCCCTCCACATAACCTCTTTTATTTTTAGTCAACTCAACACCATTTTATCATGCTAAAAATGAATGCATTATTGCAAAAAGCATCATTTGATAGCAATGTAAACATGGAAAAAATCATATCTTGCATTCAATGCATGGTGGGGTCATAGTAACTGTGCCAACACATCCAAGTAGGTGGGTGTATACTACTAGATGCCTTCATTCATTTCTCATGTTGCTGGATCCTTCTAGGCTATAATTTTCTAACACAATGTTGGTTCCTACTACAACACCTTATCTTGATTTTGGCTGATTTGAGAATGTTTGAATGTGTTAACAATGAATTTATATTGTTGCAAAAAGTGTTAAGTGAGAGCAATGCAATTGTAGAAATAAAAATATCTCATATTTTATACATGGTGGGGATGATGTAAACTATGCCAAAACATTTGAGTGAGTGGGAAAATGTTATTAGAGGCACTCATTTTCTCCCCGTCACCCAATTCTTACAAGATACACTATCTTGACACAGTCTCTTAAGAGCCGTAAGAGCGAGAAACTGTGAAACTATGATAGTGTAGTTATAAGAGCTCATGGAAACTAGGAATTTTCCTCATAAAACTATAGGTGGACATGTGGTTCCTCAATATTAACCTCTCTCTATTATGACCAACTCCACACCATTTGACCATGCCAACAATAAATGCATTCTTATAAAAAGTATAATTTGAGAGCAATACAAATGTGAAAACATGCATATCTTGTGTTTTGTTTGTGATGTGGTCAAATTTAATATTAAAAAACATCCAAGCAGGTGGGTGAATTATCACAAAGGGAATCTATTCATTCCTTAAGTCTCTATATCCTTGTAGGTTACACTATTTTGATGTGGTCTCTTAAAAGACCTAACAACAAAAAGTTACCAAACTATGACAGAGTAGTTCTTGAAGTTTTTGGAACCTAGGAATATTTTTTCTAAACCTACAAGTGAATATGGGGTCCCTCCACATATATCAATATTGGTTATGGCTAACTCAATGACACTTGATTGTGCCAACAGTGAATCCATTCTTACAAAAAGTGTTATTTGAGAGAAGCGCAAAATGGAAATAGACTTATATTGCATTATGTGTATGGTGGGGTCAAATAGACTATAAAAACATATCCAAGTGGGTAGTTGAATGTTATCGAAAACCTCTATTTTTTCCCTAGGTCACTCAATCATTGCAAGTAGTTTTATTTTGATGCAATATCTTAAGAGACATAAGTGCAAAAAATTACCACTATGATAGAGTAGTTCTCAAAACTTGTGGTGCCTAAAAATGTTTTAGTTAGAGCTATAGGTAGATATGGGGTCCCTCTATAGTACCCTATATTATTTTTGGTCAACTTGACACCATTTGACCATTCCAACAATCAATGCATTCTTGCAAAAAAAAAAATCATTTGAGAGTAGTGCAATCATGGAAACATACATATTTTTTGCTGTGTGTGGTGGATCCAAACCAAATATACCAAAATGTTAGGGCTGGTGGATGAATGTTATTAAAGTGTATTTTTTGGTTCCTTGGGTCACTTGATCCTTGCAAACTACATTTTTCTAACATATTCTCTTAACAGATCCCTAAGAGAATTTTTTCTCAAATTATGACATAATAGTTCTTAGAGTTCATAACACATAGGAATCTTTTTATGGACCTACAAAAGGATATGAGGTCCCTCTATAGTACTCTATCTCATTTTTTTTCAAATTGACAATGTTTCGCCATTCCAATATTGAATATATGCTTATAAAAAAAATCATTTGAGAATATTGCAACCATGGAAACATGAATATTTCATATTAATGCATGGTAGAAAAAATAAAATACACAACCACATTTAGGAAGTAGGTAAATTACACTAGAGAAACCTAATCATTCTCTGTGTCTCCCAATCCTTGCAAGATACACTATTCCAATATAGTCTCTTATTAGTTGTAAGAGTAAAAAACTTATGATTGATTTTAAATATATCTAAGAAATTACCCTCCATAAGAGCCCAAGTATTTTGGTATGTGGCAATTGATCATTCTATACTGTACACTCTTCATGTATCCTCGCTAGGGTCCAGGGTTGGGTCGGGCCTCGGCCGGGGGTTCGGGGGTGGCAACCCCCAAGAAAAAAAAAGTTACAGTATGATGAAAAGGAGATTATTCATGAGATTGTAATAAGTTTTTCACTAGATAATAAAACCATTGGATGGTTGCAGTTTTGTGGATGTAGCCCATATTGGGTGAACCACGTTAAATTCTCTATGTTATTTTTTCTGTGTGTTTTATTCCTCTATTTTATTGATCAAATATGCATTTAATTGTTAGATATTTTCCTACTAACCCTAACAAAGAATTGATTGAAGTTACTAGAAAATGGATAAACCAGTAGAATTCTTCTTCACTCAAGGAATATGTGAATTATTAACAAGCCACATCCGCATATGGGAATACAATACATTGGTGGTGAAAAAAGTGGGACAACTAGAGGGGCTTGATATGGAATGACTGTACAAGAACTTTAGGTGAGGCTGATCAATTTGTGCATCCTCTTCCTTAATTTATTCCTCCTATCTTTGTAGTTAATCCATTTCAAGTATAGAGCTACATATATCTCCTATTGTGCTTCTTTGGCTGATTTTCTACAAGTTTTTATCCATCTTGACCTATAGGCTGTTTAGACTCAGTCTTAGGAACATATTTAATAGTCTTCTCTCTTTTGAGGGCTTATCATTAATATTAAGTTATTAAAATATCAACACTATTGCTAAAACATAGCAGACACAACAAATCATAAAAACAAGACTATTCTTGTACATTTTAGGAACTTCACTGTTGTGCAGCTCTTGTTTGAGGTGGCTCCAATCGAATGTCCATGATATTTCATCACACATTCTATTCCAAATATTATTGGATTTCCTCTAAGATCCCATCAAAATTTATCTTGCACCACCCTATAATTTGAGGATTACACTTACAATTTTTCTATAAAATTGAGGACCAACCTAGCTAACCTCATAAATAAAGGTGAAAGTATTATTTTTAATTTAAATTTTACTTTAATTTTTAAAATATCCATTTTACAAATTTATCTTTTAAAGATATAAATAACACTATTATAAAACCACTTAACTCAACAACTCAATATTTAAACCCTTAGAAAACAAAACAATTGATGCATAATGTTAAATCGCTATTATATCCAACCACATCTTATTATATCCTATCCTTTTTTTTTTTTTTTTTTTTTTTTTAGGTTGGTGCTTGACCCTAAACTCTGAAGTTTATAAACTTTTTAGCGGATTGTAGCACAAGCCCCTCCTACCACGGACTGGAGACTAGAACCCATGACCAGCAGAGTCCTTAGCGGAATTGCTTAGCCAGCAGGGCTGGGGCCTGTATATATCCTATCCTAAACCATTAATTAAATTTATATTTATTATTTATTTAACTAATTTTATCTTTTTCCCTAATTTTATCTTAACTTTTAATTAAATAATTATTTAATATTTACTTGATTAATTTACCCTTATCATATTAACCAAATAAATATTTATTATTTAATTAATTAATTTCACATTCACCTTTATCCTTGTCTATTTAATCTTAGCCCTTAAACTTGTTCACATGGATCACAATCTAATATTTCCATCATGTACAAGTGTCCCTTTCAGATCTCTTTATCTTATCCATTCACATATTTCCAAAAGTCAAATTAACTTTTCATCTCATCCATTCATTTTGCATCACACCTCTTAATCCTATCCATCTTATCCCTCATGTGACACTTGTTAAAAGACTACATGTTTAAGCTTAACCCTAATTTTCAATCAATCTTGACCATCCATCATCAATGTATCCTAGCCTTTAAATTTGGCTCTTGAGAATTCTATAACTAATAATTGAAAGTCAAGGAGAAGCCGAAATTAGAGTTTTTATCAGCTGAGACTTAAAGTTATCATGGAGGCTGGCCGGATTAGATTTCATCTGTGATCAAATAGGCAATTGAATCCATTTGCCCAAGAATTCTATTCAGCTGTATACCCAATTCTTCCCTCTTACCCATGTCAAGGACACAGAGAAAAGGATGCCACTCAACAGAGAGAGAAAATGTATTACTCTTATGTTTTATTTTCATGCTTTCTTTTAATTAATGTATTTAATTTCTCCCAGATCCTAAGTTTTTCTTACATATTTTTCTAATTGACAATAATTTTTTTTTCTTTACTGCTTTCGTCAAGTCTCAAATAGATGTAGCAGCAATACCAGATTACATAGTATCAGTAACGATGATAGAATACCTAATATTTTTGGGGATGTTTGATTTGAAAAATCTTCAAACAAAATATAGATCGGCATTCATCTAGCCATCACATTCATCTAGCAGTACTCTTATTTTCATTCTAGATCTACACAACTAAATTTTATTTTAGTACCAGAGGTTGCCCTAAAAGGATGTCAATCTCCAGATTCTAGCGCACAAGTAACCCTGAGAATTGCTTGGCAAACTCGTAGAGAGGTATAAGCTAGGCCACATATGGAAATATCTTAGATGTGTTTTTGAGTTTGAATGCATAGCTCTTTTTAAAATATGTCGAGTGGTAAAGTGGGTCTGGATATCAAATGAAGAAACTGTTATAAACGGAGAAGACAAGGGTTTATGTGAGAAGCCCTCATCTATTAATCAGAGTGTCATTGGCCAGAAAAATCTAAGGGAAAAATGAAAGTTAATGAGAAATATTCCAAATGGATGCAAGGTATGTCAACTATTCATTTTACTTTTTAAGCCAAGTTATTTCAATTTAATCAATTTGAAAACTTTTCTCGCTACAAATTTTATGTTGATAAATTAAATTTTTAAGATGTATCTGCCATATATAGCTAACATGATTAGTATATATTGTTTTTAATCAACACAGACTTCTCCAAATTTTAAGCGATCAACTGCAAGAGATGGCGAAAGCAACAAAGATTGCAGATGAACTAATCTCAGCGTTTGACTTTGTTTAACTGCCCATAGATTTTAAGTAAATGTGAATTTTTCTCAATGTACTGCTGTCGTTAATTCTAAATCTTTTACGAACTCCTTTAATCAAATGGTGAGCTACTACTCTTACTGGTCTCTTAATCTTTCAAACATTTTAGAAAAAAACTGCAACTACTATGAAAGAAATAG
Organism: Sequoia sempervirens; assembly: GCA_007258455.2. Classification (NCBI taxonomy): domain Eukaryota; kingdom Viridiplantae; phylum Streptophyta; class Pinopsida; order Cupressales; family Cupressaceae; genus Sequoia; species Sequoia sempervirens. Next base: position 23,221 of record VDFB02115020.1, read on the forward strand.
CGATCTCCCTTATGTTAGTTGGCTAGGTCTTTAAAACAAATGCTTTTCAAATAAATAAGATCATCCTTTGTCGATTTGGGCAGGATTCGTTCAAGGGCCTCACAAATTACAACCGCTTCTCCGCAACTGTAGAATCATGTCTAATTTAGACGCTGACATAGAACTGACCATTGAAATTGTTGAAGTATCTTGAAGTAGCTTTAGCTAATGTAAAATTAACGAAGGCGTACCTAAGGTTAGCCTTTTTCTCCACACAAGAAGAAAAATACTTCAACATACATTGAAACCTAATAAAATTAATGATAGAAGTACATTGAGAGAAGTTGATTATTATACTTAAAATCTATGGGAAGGTAAACAAAGTCATATGCCGAGATTGGTTCTTCTGCATCTGAGCTGTTTTCGTTACATCTTTTGCACTGATTATCTAAAATTTGGAGAGGACTGTCTTGACTGACATATAGAGTAAAATCCTGTTAGCTTATTTGGAAAAGTAGATCTTACTGAATATAAAATTTGTCTATGAAGAACTTTTCGAAGTTGATTAAATTGAAATAACTTGGTCTAAGCCGTAAAATGAATAGTTGACATACCTAGAATCTATTCGAAATATTTTTTATCATAGCAGTTGTCCTAGCATGTGACAAGTTTCAAGTGGCTAGGATGAAATTTTCATATTTTGTGAATTAAGACTTTTAAAAGTAATGAACTTCAACATATAATAAAAAATAAAAGATAATAGTAGAATAATGTTGGATCCATATTGAGGCTTCAGAGGATTACCACATGGTGAGTAGATGTTGAGTATTTCTATCATTGGCGTTAGAAAATTTATCCTAATTATGATATTTATTCTATTGGGTTATTTTCATAAATGAATGTTTAAGGGGTTTCTTATTGGTATAATATAGCAGTTCAACATATCAAGAACCAATATACATGTGATAGCTAAGATAACTAAATTTGCATTGTATACATGTTATCACTCTCTAAACCTAAATGGAAACCTATGTTATAAACTACATGGTATTATCATCAAGGTACCAAAGATGGCACGATATACTTGATAGGTGATTGTAAGGGGTTGTGTGATGGTTGCATTGAGTTGGGAATAATGACTACTGTTGTGCCCTCAACACACACGCCCCGTTCACAATGGGGACCCTCTTTTCTTTCGCCTTGTCAGGTCTTTTGGGGCTGTCTCATTTTGCGTGCCCCTCTTTTTTTGACATTCTGCATGGTCGATACTGCTCCAAGGTTACATCATAATATCGACCACGCTTTCCCTTTTGGTTTTTGCTACCCTCCGGGGCCTTGTGGGTTCCTTTGGCTTTGTTTGGCTCTAGACAGCCCTGGCCCCCCTCAGGCCCGAGCCTCCGAGGTTCCCGCATCGAGTTTCCCCTTTGCGTTCGCCACCCTTTGCGGCGTTCCCCCGGTGTCTTTCCGCCCTCCGGAGCTCGCCCTGCCATCTTCCGTTCGGAATTCCTTGGGGATTTCCCGGGCGGCCCCTGCTCCTCTGGGCCCTGGGCTCCGGAAGTCCATGTCTGGACTTCCGTCCCGGGATCGCCGTCTTTGACGGCGGCTCTCTTGCGGCCACCCGCCTCTCGGGCCCCGTGATGGGGCTCATCGCCGCCGTCGCCCATGCAATGCGAAGTCTTCGGCGGTGAACTTCCGTCGGCGCCCCGCCCTCCAGGCCCCGAGCATCCGGTCGCCGTCGTCGCCCAAACAACTCAAAAATCTCGCGGCGGCAGTCATCTTACGTCCCTCTGGCCTCCGGACCCCGGGCTCTCATCCGTCGCCGCCGACCTAATTTGAATTTCACCAACCTTTTGGCGCGGCTGTATGTGCAATTAATGCTCGCATTAATGGCAAATTAGGTATATAATGCATGATCCGCCAATTTGATTTTCACTTTGTGAATTAGAGCGAATTGATAAGGCCAACATCTCGAGCCCACTGCAATCGGCATCATCACAATCATCCGTGTCGGCATCACTCCATCGATCCCGTCGATCCCCGGTGGATTCCGCGTGTCCCCGCTCTGTGTTTTTGAGGTAGGCAATCGGTCGCCCTCCTGTGCATGTCTTTATGATTTCCAATGGTTTAATCTAAATGAACAAATTAATGAGAGACCATAAACCGATAGAAGGCTAGGTGGCGCACCAAACCCATACCTTAGAAAATCTGCAAACCCCCCTAGATTGCCTTCGCCACTGATTCGGGGCTTTCCCTTCTCCCGGCTATTCTTCGCAAAGGGCGGATGAGCACCCCGGGCCCGACCTCCCCATTCGCCGTCCGCCTTCACCGTTTTTGCCCCCTTCGTGGAATTGAGTTTTTTTTAATTGATTTGTCCTCTGTGCGTTTGCACCCCGAGTGTCAGGTCGCCGCTGCCGTTACTCATGACCGACATCTTTCGGCATCCTCCTCGCTGCCCTGCGACCTTCCAGGCCCGACTGTCCAGAGTTCTATCCCCGGAACTCCGTGACGGTTCTGCCGTCGCTCACGACAGGACCCTGCCGGCTGCCCGACCTTCAGGTCCCAGGCCCCCTTTTCGTCGCCGCCGTCACCCGAACGATGCCAAAATCAATCATGGCGCCGTCATCCCGCGTCACCCTGCCTCCCGGGTCACGGGACGCCTTTCGCCGCCGTCACCCGACGCTGTTGTAACCTCGCGGCGGCCATCACCGTGCGTCCTCCCATGGGCCAGACTCCAGGGTTTTCCTCGTCGTCGCTGCTAAACCACATTGCAAAATCCTTCGGTAGCGAAACCCCGTCGCCTCCCCGCCCTACGGGCTCTAGAGGTCTCCTCGCCGTCGCCGCTGGTCAACGTTGCGAAATCTCTTGGCGGCGAACCTCCATCGGCTCCCCGCCCTCCAGGCTCCGGTCTTCTCCTCGCCGCCGCCGTTCAAAATGGACGAAGATTATTCGACGGCGTTCGCGAAGTGCCCTCCCGGCCTCCGGGGCCCGGGGGTCCGAATGCCGCCTGGTCCAAATGTAATACCTCATTGCTAGCCATTCTTTCACCTTGCGAGCCTCGACCCTCGGACTTCCTTCGCCGGACTTCCTTGGCCAATTTCTGCCCATTGTTCGCCGTCTCCAACAGCCGCCCCTTGACTACCTTCCGGCCTGAAACCTTTGAAGCTCTTTAAATCAATCCAAACTGACTCCAATCCAGAATCTGACTTCGACCCACATTCTAAATCATGCCATTCTCCATCTTGGGCCTCTTAAAATACCAAAATTTGGCCAGCAGGGGTCCCCGGGAACTTTCGGTCGTGTTTTCCCTCCCTTACATCATTTCTGTCAGGGAAGTCTGGCCCTCCGGGCCCAGATTGTCCAAATGCTCTAAAATGAAATCGATATCATCTGAGGATAAAATTTATGATGTATTTCAATGGTTATTTAGATGATATGCTCATAATATGGACTAACATTAATGTTGTTGATGTTTTGTTGTGCTGACTTCACCCTTTGCTTGCAGGATATATGGAATCGGCTACAGGAACTTCAGGGGCCTCCGCTGAAAAGGACAAGGGTAAGAAATCCGGAAGCGCCGCTCATGGAAAAGACGATAAGGATCAGATGAAGTTCCAATTTTAGGGTGAGCCGCTCCAGTCAAAGGTCTCGACAGACTAGAAGGAAATCTCAGATACCAATATCGGCTAGGTGGACATAAATGAGTTCACCCAGAGGGTCAAGGTTGAGCCTAAAACAAAGAATGTCAGGTTGATACGCCAAAGTGGAATCGCCAAAGCTGCCGGCTTCCCTCCATCTCTAATAGCACCTGAATTAGTAATGGCTTGCTGAGAAGCCTACCAAACGGACACCAGAATGATCGTGGACAAGGAGGGGAACATCCTTGCTGACATGTCTCCAGAAGGAATCACTAAAACGTTTCACATTCCTACATTCCCACATATGCAGATCCCCACTTTGGAGCAGTGTTAGGCGGCATGGGATGCCAATCCATTAGGATGCAAGAAGTCAATTAACGTTTACTGGTTAAAGGAGAAATGGGGCAGCGCTGTAAAGGTTCCCCAGGAGCTGTTCCTCAGTGATTTCTAGGAGGATTATCACGACTTGGTGACTATGCTAAGTAGGGTCATGGGCCTCCTAGCAGCCACCTACTTCCAAGAGTGGATGGCTTACTACATTAAACAGATCATACGAGGGAATGAGGACATAAAAACCAAGACCTCATTTGACTAGGGGAGTATCATCAACAACTGCTTCCATGAGCAGTTTGTAAATGTCAAGAAAAGCTCCAAGTTCTACATGACCTCATACCTGGTGTACTCCTTGGCAGGTCAGAGACAATATAGTGGGCTATTTATGGCGCCAGAACGGCCGAACAAGTTGCCAAG
>VDFB02115021.1:0-14824 GCA_007258455.2 Sequoia sempervirens
TTGTAATTTATTACCCCTCATTTGTTATCGAGGTGGAATATGTAATTTGTAATCATGCTTATTGGATTTACCTCATTCGGGGAATGAGAGTTGTAATCTTATTGTTAAATTATCATTATTTGGAAACATGTGGTATCTCTTATGCTTGAATGTAATTTATCATGTATGGAATGTATGTGTTCTTAATTCTTTAAGTAATTAAATGTTATGGTTTTAGTTCATGTTTCTTGTTTGGGTTTTAAAGTAATCTCAGTCTCGTAACCTTAGAGGTTGTTGGCAATGGGTAGTGAACTTGCATGTTATTTTCACTTAAACAAAAAAAATATTAGTACATTTTGAGTAATTTTTGCAACTTCCTCTAGGGTTGCGTGGTGGGGCATTACACATGGTATCAGAGCCCAAGTTTAAACACTGGGTACTCTGGGATAATGTGGAACCCATTAAGTTGTTAGTTGCATAGGATTTAAGTTTGTGTACCTGGTCTTATGTCGTGGTGTGTATCTATACAAGATCATGCCACCTAGGTGAGGTCATGGTCATCTAGGCAGTCACGGAGATAATTAGCAAGATGCACCTCCTATTTTTCCTCATGCCATAGATCGTGAGGAGGAATAGTCTTCTCAAAATGTACCAAGAATCGAGGATGCTCTATTGTGTCATTTCTTAGAGGAGACTCTAGCTCTTCTAGGTCCAAGGCAGGATAGAGATCATGATGCTAAGGATGAGCAACAACAACCTTCACAATCAAGGCAACAAAATTCTCAGTCCCAATGCGATAGAATTTGGAAGTAGAAGAAGAGAGATAAGAGTAGGATATAATCTCATCGTGATCGTTACAATCAGCCTACACAAAGTTCTTAGTCAGCGTTTAGTGGTGGTGGTTTTCCATGACCTAGTTTATCTCCAGGTGTTTGGGGATTTAGTAGAGGGACATGATTTTTCACTTGTGGTCATTAGGTGCCTACTCAGAATGGACACTACCAGAGTTCACAGTCTACATTTAGGGGTAGTGTTCAGCAGTCGAGCGCACCTTCTGGAGGTAGAGGTTATGGTAGAGGTACTAGGTGTTTCGCATGTGGCCAGCAGGGTCATATAGCTAGAATGTGTCCCAATAGGGGCACATCTGGGTTTTCTCAGGGACCAATGGCATCTGAGCTGACAGTAGGAGATGTAGGTAGATCGCATAAGGTATTTACTACGGTGGATAGCCATCAGGCCAAGCATCTGGGTGTAGTTCGTCCTTTGGCATCAAGAGTTGATCCTCAGGGATTGAGATACTGAGTAGGTTAGGGTTTAGTTGGTTCTGAGGGAGCATTATCCCTATTTGTTCGCAGGCTTCTAGGAGTAAGCCTGACCCTAGGGGGAGGATGTAGCACCCCTCCATTTTGGCTCTTTTGATCGGATAGTGTTTTCTTTGTTATGCTTTATTCTGCTATTACTTTGACTATGGTACTTGGTTACTCTTTGATCGCAAACTGTAAAGTGATGTGAACATTATATTTTGATGTGATGGTATTTTACTCTGATGTTATCATTATGGCATGCTTTGGATTAGCTTAGTAGATATCTGAATTAATGATGCTTTATGCTTTTGGGTATATTATTGATGTTAGGTTTGTCAGTTAGTAATACTGTATTGGTGAAGGGGATAGGATTGCACCACTCGCTTGCAGGTACCCTACGATTCTGAGATTTCCCCTTCACGGTGTGTTATATTATGTTATATAAATGCATGTTTGATAGACTCTTTGTTCGCAAGTTGACAGGTACATGACATCGACTCCACTTGATTTCATAGGTTTGAGTCTGTCCATTGGCCAACAGTATTCGATTGGGAGATAGTAGCTAGGTTTTTTGTGCCAAGTCATCACCCTAGTCATAGTGTGTCATCGGGTTTTAGTCGAGTTACGTTGTTTCTTTGTTGCTCATCTCTCCTTGATTTTATTTAATTGTAAGTTGGAAAAGGTAAATAAATGGCCTTATGTATTTAAGTTGTTTATTAAATAAATCTAGTTATAATGTTAGAAATGTTATTTAATTTATTAATTAATATAATTTAATTAATAAAATAATCTAATCTTGGAATAGATTTATTTTATTGATTAATTAAATTAATTGTGTTGAATTGTTTAATTAAATTTAGTTGTGGAGTAAATAAATTAATCTATTAAATCCATTAAGTGAATAGTTTAATTGTATTTGAAAAGTGCATAAAGTGAATGATTTAAATCTATTTTGAAATTTAAATTTTGTTTTAAAGTATTAAAATACAAATATCTTGTAAATGCATGAATTAAAAAGAATTAAATTTATTTGAAAAGGAATTTGGTTTTAAATTATTAAAAGTAAGATATTTTGTAAATGCATGAAAATATCTATAGTGTTGAAAGATATTTATTTATTTTGAAAAAATAAAATATCTGGGATATTATTTTGGGGAAAGTTGACTAAATGTGAAAAAGGAGTGAAAGGATTTGGGGGATTATTCATGCTTGGAGAAAAAAATTTGCTGTGAAGAGGAAAGAGGGTTTTCTTGTTTTGGGAATGCATTTCGGAATTGGAGTGAAGATTTGAAAAGGTTTTGGAAGAATTGGAATTGCAACTCAACACCAGATTCTCCTTGAAGCTTGAAACATGTTCTTGTTTTCTTTTTATTGTTTTGAAGATCTGGTTTTTAGTTTTGAAAACTTGTTGCAAACATTTTTGAAAACATCTATTTGGGAGTTGAAATGTTTCATATAAAATTTGAAATTTGAAACTAGAAAATTGCGTTTGAAAATTAGTTTTTTTGTAAATTTTTTGTAGAAAATTTGCACAATTTGATTGTAAAACAATGGAAATTATATATATATACATATATATATTATGTATATATATATATGCATATATATATGTTATATGAAGTGATGCTGGGAAGTTTTCTTTTAATAAATAAAATAAAATTGATTTACCTAGATTTTTTTTCTATCAAAGAAAAAATTTGTTCTGGACATTTACGAGAAAACAAAGTTTTGAGTTTTTCTATTTTTTTAAAAATGAAAATTTATAAAAGTAAAAAAAAATTATTAAAAAAAACATGAGAGGGGAAGGCTGGGGGCCCTGCCCCCATAGCCGCCCCCCATGGGGTTGTGGAGGTAGTGCCACTGCCTTCATAGGCTATTGCGCTGCTTACACAACACACCCCTAAAAGGGGGAGGCTGCGTAGGCAGCAAGCCCCTCTTCCCATGACCTGTGTTTTAAACAAAAGAAAATATATATAATACAAATATTATATATATATATTTATATGATATATAATATAGATATATATATATATATATTTATATTTAAATAATGTTATATAAATAAAATAATAAATAAATATATAATATAAATATTATATATATTTTTTGTATAATATTTAATATTATATAAATATATATGTTTATATGTTTTATAAATTAAAAAATATATGTATATATATATGTACATCTTCTTTGTGTATTTGATTAGAAAAAATGGGATTTGACATAAATCATTGAGAATTTAAATTGATTTTTGAAATAAATAATTAAATAATATTTATATATTTAAATAAATATATGTATGTTTAACATATATTATATTTAAATATATTGATCCTAGGATGGTTATTTTATTATTGACACAAATATTAATTTCAAAGGAAAATGATGTAATTGGAAAATTGTTTTATAAACATTAATTGTAATTGAAGTTAAAATAAAATAGTTAGTTTAAGCTTCTTCCTTCTAATAATGTTAATTATTCTACTTGATTACATGCAATATGTTATCACCTTGCTTGGATTTGGGAAATCCTAAAGTAGGATAATAATTTTCCTAATTTGTCTTTTCATTATGAAATCTCCCTCTTTCGTGATGTTGGGAAAACAGAGTTATTTGTTATGTAAGTCTTCTAGATGGGGTTTTTATTTAATTATGTGGGTTTTTGTATTATGTTAGTCAACCTTTGTATTGCTTTGGGTAGGGCGTATAGTTGTATCATGTTGTTTTACACGATTTTCATGAACAGGGATGGTTTGTGCCTCCTTTGGATTAGAAGTGGATTATATGGTTTGTGCCTCCTTTGGATTAGGAGTGGATTATATGGTTTGTGCCTCCTTTGGATTAGGAGTGGATTATGTGGTTTGTGTCTCCTTGGATTAGGAGTGGTTTATGTGGTTTGCGTCTCCTTGGATTAGGAGTGGTTTATGTGGTTTGTGCCTCCTTTGGAAGGAGTGGATTATGTGTTTTGTTGCCTCCAGTGTTTGGAGTGATTTTTCATTATGTGTTCCTCCTAGAGTTGGAGTGGTTTTTTCTTGTTAGTATGCACTTGGGATTCCCTTGTTGATTGGTTTGTATGTGTTGTCAAGTAGAAGAGTGGCTTTTGTTAGGCGCCAGAGCCCAAAGAGGTAAACTGGGTAACCTTTAGAGACAGTTTAATCAAGTGATAACTAAAGCAATATATGTAGAAGTTTGAGTAGTATTTCACATTAATCAAGATAATTGAGCCTCACTCATAGACACAAGTGCTCGTATAGGCTTGGGATGAGTGGGAAGGCTTGGAATGGCAAGGTCATCTATCTTGTCTTTACGAGAGGTATTTGATTCCGCATGAGTGAGTATGGGGGTCGGGATTCGGTAGAGGCCACCAAGACAACCCATAGTGGGGGCCAGATCCTATGAAGATTCCCAGAGGATATCCCATGTCGAGCTGTGTGATGAAACTATTTCTACGATAATAGTTGGTATTTGGTTTTATGTGTATGGTCTTCTTATCATACCTGATCTGTTTTATTTCTGGAAGCAATGTGACTTATTTCAGTGATGTTAGAGTTGTACTTGTGTTATTTTTATGGTTGTATGGTTCATGTGATTGGTTGTGTCGGTGTGAGTTATGTTGTGTCTAGGGGTTGTTGGTCTTGTATAAGATTCCTTGTTACTATCTCCTAGCACAGGGGGTGAGCCTTTGGGTATCACATGGTTGGGTGGAATGTGCACCTTAATCTGTTGGGTCTTCTTCTTGTTCGTGTGGATGAGATTTATAGTTGGAGAGCTCGTGGAATCCAATTTCATTTCATGCTTTATTCATTTCAGTTGATATTGTAATTTATTACCCCTCATTTTTTATCGAGGTGGAATATGTAATTTGTAATCATGCTTATTGGATTTACCTCATTTGGGGAATGAGAGTTGTAATCTTATTATTAAATTATTGTTATTTGGAAACATGTGGTATCTTTTATGCTTGAATGTAATTTATCATGTATGAAATGTATGTTTTCTTAATTCTTTAAGTAATTAAATGTTATGGTTTTAGTTCATGTTGCTTGTTTGGGTTTTAAAGTAATCTCAGTCTCGTAACCTTAGAGGTTGTTGGAAATGGGTAGTGAACTTGCATGTTATTTTCACTTAAAAAAAAAAGTTAGTACATTTTGAGTATTTTTTTCAACTTCCTCTAGGGTTGTGTGGTGGGGCATTACATTCATAGCCCTTACTATTTTCACATTTTAATCATAGACAGTTGTGATGAATCTAAGAAATTCCACATCCATAAACACATTGGGTACTACCAGTTCCCAAGTCATAGGTCCATACATCTGAAATGGGGACCTTTGAAATCCTATTATAAATAATCGCCACCCTGATAGAGGTAATTCTACATCTTTACAATCATTGGCATTGTCCAACATCCTAAATACAACACTACAACCATGAAGCCTAATAGGCCTCTTAGTGAAACAAGAAATTGGAAAATTAGGTCCTCATCCAATGTCCTCTTTGAAGCAAAAGGTTGGTATTTTTGAGGGCTCATGATTACAATTCGAGTTTAAAACTACGGTTTTATAAGATGGGTTCTAAGGATTATAACACTTTTAGATAGTAACTACAACAATTTTGAGTAGTTCAAGACACTTTAATGTATATTCTATCACAATTGCAAACTTTGGAACAATAAATTAGGTAAGAATTTGGATATAGATGTACTTGTTCTTCACTTTTGAAAACCCTAATCATCATGTAATTCTCTAAAGCTCTACAAATTCTCTCATCAAATGCTTTGAATACCAAGTGAGTCATTTTACTAGTTAGATTATGGTATTTCTAGAGGAAATATTACTATGAATATGATGGAAAGCCATCTTTTTTTTAGTTCTCTTAGTTTGCACAAGCCAAAGCTTTGAACTATCCATTTCCTAAGTTTAAATGTAGGTCATTGATCTTTGAGAGGAAGTAATAGATATGAAGGTCATCAGTGATTTTATTGATTTGAAAATATTTAATGTGATTTGAAAAGATCTTCAACCAATAGGACTGATCCATGTGGGACAAATTTTACACATCATCATGAGATATGGAATCAAGAAAAATGAAAAAACAAACTCACGTCACGTACTGGCCACATGGAAGCTTTTCGTAATTTTGTGGCTTGAAAATTAGACCACTACAAAGAGCTTGCAAACTTGTGGAATGTTTCTAATATTATGCCACGTGTCATTCATTTCATGCCTTATAAACTAGCCTTTGATATGAGACATGTTGCAAATAATAAGATCTAGAAAAATATCTAATTTAATAGCTTTAACACATAATACACGTCCTCTTTCCGTGATTCTGTAGAATTCATTTAGGCCTCCATTGAAATGTCCCATAGACTCACATAATGCCTTTAAAATCATGAAACATGTCCACCTTCTACTACATTTAATAAAAATTTTCAAGAACATTACTCATGTCCCTTTTCTGCAATTCCACAAAGTAATTTTGGAACCCTTCAAGATACCTCTCAAACTCATGGAATACTCTAATGGAACACCAAAAAATGGGTTCACCAAAGTGTTTAATGAACAAGATGATGAACCACTATTTTTCTAAGGGATGTTTCATTCAATTATGTGTATGATAAGGTGAAAATAACAATTAGAAATGATACCTAACTGTTATAGCAACTATGAGGGAAGTTTTGAGAGCATAAAAGTTGTGTACCTTGTCAAAAACTTGTTGTTTTTTGTCTATAGAGGACTCATTCGCCTTCAGTGGAAAATGGGTCTAAGATCAGGGTCTTTTTCCCTAATGTATGCACTCTCAAAATCCTAGTTATCAACATGTGGAATAATGTACATACTTTTGTAGCTTCAAATCTTTGATTTTGCACATTAGATGACAACTTTGACAATTTTGCTCCAAATCTTTCTCTTCAATCTAAAACCTTCAATCACACATGCAAGAGGAGAAGAATGTTGTTTGTTAGGAGATAGGGGTTTTCCTCAATCAAACCCCTTGTAGGTAATTAAACCAAATTATGAAACAAAGGAATGAAGCATGAAATATGAAATATGCAATTGATATCACCTTGGATGATGTCTTGTGAAAAAAAATTGCAATCTAGCATGTAGCGGCCATGAAGAATGTAGATCTTGAATCCTTGAATATGATGTGAACAATCCTTGCAAGTAGATATTCAATTCTACATCCACTTTCTTAGATCAAAAACATACATGAATGTATCAAAACCTTGTCATGATGAGTTGATATTGAATTGCTCCAATAAATAGTTGAAATATTCCTTGAAATGTCCTAAAAATGCTCTTCTAATGCTCTAATGCTTGTAAACTTGAAAGATTTAAGGCTTAGAATGAATTTATAGGAGAAACAATGTGAATTAACCCCTTATTTATACTATATTAGGAGATTAACCTTGAAATTCAAACAATTAAGGCTGACACTAGATCTGGAAGTGAACTATTGAGATGATGGAGTGACAGTGTCCTTGATGAAGCTGCAGTCCTCAATGGAGGACCTTCACCAGGAAATATATTCAACCATATAGAAAGTGTTGCAACAATATCATGCAAATAGAGATTCTATTATGATGATGTGATATGTTACAAAAGTACATGTGCCTGATTAAATAGGCAAGAGTGAAAACCAAAAATGCATAAGATGTTGCCAAGTGTCAAAATCACACTACATTTGACAACATGTGAACCCTACCTAGGAAATGATAAAATATTGAGATAAGTTCTAGAAGGAAAACTCATCTTATAGAATGAATCTTATCCCTACACATGAAAAAGGGGAATTACCCCATTATTTATGATTTATCTAAAAATGCAACCGAGGACTAAATAATGCAAGACCTAAGTTAACTTATGCTAGTGTAATAATTAATTAATTACACTAACACCCCCCATAAGTGCAACTTAGGGAGGAAATGCAATGATTATGCAAAGATGATGGGTCCCAACTATGAGGCCATGTTAGGTACCGATTTACATGATGAAGATGCAAGTAATCTCCCACAACCAGAGAAAAGGGGAAAGCCCAATGGGAACAAAACCCCTCTCCAAAAAGGAGATGAAAATGTAGAAAAGTGAGAAAGGATGGGAAGGATGTAGGACTCCCAAATACCCCCCAAGTACACCATCTGTCATATGGATAAAATAAAATCATTAGCCCCCACATAGGAGGGAAGTAGAGAGAGTATGTAGCCCCCCTAGAGGATTATATGACCTACAAAAATGGTAAGTGTTTGAAGACAAAACAAGATCCAATGTCGACAAAAAACTAGTCTCCCTTTTAGAAGAAACAAAACCAAGTGCAAGTGTAGGGATGCTTCCCATTCCAGATAGGAATTGAACGAAGGGAGGATGAATATGGATGTTGATGATGTCTTTGAACTCTACTCAAATTTCTCCATGCCTAATTAGGAAGATGACACCATCAATTTAGATACATGCCCAAGCAATGAAGAAGGTGACAAATCAGGACAATGTGGAAACTAATGTTGAACAATATCCAAAGATAGTGATACAATGAATATGATGGAGACTAGATTGCCCCCCTAGAATGAAGTATCCTCAGAACCACTGAAAGAAGTTTGAAGCAAAAAATATGTTGAAACCACATGTCTCCCACTAGGAAGAAGTAGATCCAATGATAGATGTTGAAGAAACTCCAAATACCGAAAGAAATGAGAGGGAAGAAAACTCATATATGAAATCTCTAAAGAGAAACCAAGTGCTTCCAAGATAGTCTCTAGATCCCCAATCAAGGTTAAGACAAAGGGATGAGGAGACTCAACAGATCTCTCCAAAGTAGGATCTGAATAAAGGAGTGATATCCCCTCAAGAATGTCCTTCAAACCTATAGAAGTAGCCATGTTAGTGATACCTGAAACAAAGCCATCCTGTGATGTCAAGCTTAGAAAACTAAATGTGTCCTGATGGATGATGGAAGCCTCAATCAATGAACCTAGACAAGGAATCACTGAATGTGAAGGGATACCAATAGTCTCTGATGGAGAAGAAGGAACATCTAAAGAAACATTTTCAACCTCTTTTGAATATTCAAGGAAATCCAAACAAACAACCTCCTACACAAAAATATCATTATGGGGTACCGGATCTAAAGAACCAAGAGACAAATGACATTCTAAAACATGATCATTGGGGAATGGTGGAGTGTCTGAATCTCCATATAGATCCCAAATCTTAATCCAAAGAATGTGAAGATAGTTACGATGATCAATAACTTTCAAAACATCATCAATAATATGCATGGAAATAATCCTTAGAACATCATACCTTCGACAATTCCAATCAAATTTCTGGATACAATTACTAGGAGTGGGAACCCAACCATACAAATGTGGCAACAAATGAAGGGATTGAAGATGATTGATGATGAAAACTCTCCATTGTTGATAGTTTCCCTTTCCTAACATGATCAATGAAGGATGACAAGAAAACCCCATAACAAAATGTGAAAAATCTCCAATAATTCAAAGATATTGACTTTCAACAATAAATGGAAACTTACAAAGAGATATGCAATTGAAAAGATGCCTCCAAAATCAAGAAATTCTTCTTCAAGCCTTAAGATGTCCCAAGAATCAAGAAAATGCACCACATTGCAAAAAACCAATAAAAGATACCTGGAGCTGAAAGAGAAGAAAGTGACTGGACTAATGAAAAAGCACTAAAATATCTCTCGAATATCACTGGAATCATCAGATTGCAACAATCTGATGTGAAGATATTGGTTGTTGAGTCCAAAGTGGAGGGTTGAATTCAATTGAATTTAGAATTTTATAGCAGAAAAATCTTGCAAAAAAGATGGCACCACTAAATAGTGCTCTGAATTATCTTTTCGTCGATATCTCGTTTGTGAATTTTGATACTATTGAACAAAGATATAGCCCTCAGAACAAAAAAAATGTTGATTGGAGATGGTAGGCTAATTAGGTGCAAAAATTAAAGCACCCCGGGCTTAAGAAAATAAGCCCCCGGTCGTTGATATGACCAAGGGGCGAATAGGTAGTTTTAAAAAAACCTTGTGCAGATAGATAGTGTCAGAGTGGAGCTGACGGATGGAGCAACCTGGTGGAGTGGTGTGAATGAGCGACATATAGGATCAAGTAGAGTTGATGGACACCAATAGAACCCAGATCTTCGATGGAGGGGATTAAAGCTATATTGTGGGAACAATGGTCTGATGGTGGTTGGTGACGGATAGTAACTAGTCATATGTGTGAAGCGCCAGTCGACGAGAGTTCTAGTAAGTGGGAGTGTTGGTCACCAGTGACAAGACTGGTGATGTGACAAGACAGAGGGACCCCCTGACAAGGCCGATGAAAGTTTGTAGACCTTGAATGATTGATGTTGAAAAAATAATTTTGAATATTACAAATAATTGCAATTCAAAATTAAAATGCTGATAAAAATAATGTATATTTCAACGGATGAGAATTATATCCCAAAGGAGAAAATATTTCAAACCCATATATGCCAATTGGGAATTAAATTATCAGGTCACTTCCCAGATTTAAATTTTTCTACCAAACATTAGAAAAATATCCCAATTTTTGGAATAAAAATACCTGTAGACTTAAAAAAAAATTCCTTGGAGGATGACTAAACGGGAATATTTTTTACTATATATTTGTACGTATAGTACAAAAGGAATGCGACCCCTAGATAATACATCAACTAGCTCCCAGATGATATGTCTCTGATTTTGACGAATGAGCAGGTGATCTATAGGTTTTGAGGCCTTTTGGATGCAATGGAGAGGATGGAGAGAGCGTGATGTGCACCAGAAATTAGCTTGGTTCCTAGGTAGAACCAAGTAGCCTACAAGAAAAAACCTCAAGCCTGTAAAGAATCTCGCAAGAAAAATTTCTTGATCCTGGGATGAAGTTTCATTGGAAAAGCTCTAATACCATGTTGAGATGATGGAGTCACAGTGTCCTTGATGAAGCAACAGTCTTCAATAGAGGACCTTTGCCAGGAAATATATTCAACCACACATAAAGTGTTACAACAATGGCATACAAATAGAGATTCTATTATGATGTGATATGTTATAAGAGTACATGTGCTTGATTAAATAGGAAAGAGTGAAAACCAAAAATGCGTAAGATGTTTCCAAGTGTCAAAATAACACTACATGTGACAACATGTGAACCCTACCTAGGAAATGATAAAAATTTGAGATAAGTTATAGAAGGACAACTCATCTTCTAGAAGGAATCTTATCCCTACACATGAAAAGAGGGAATTACCCCATTCTTTATGATTTATCTAAAAATTCAACCTAGGACTAAATAATGCAGGACCTAAGTTAACTTATGCTAGTGTAATAATTAATTAATTACACTAACATAAAATTTATTAAATTCCTGCTAGAATTAAATTTGAAAAGGGGATCCTCATTAAGGGAGGACCCATTCACCACCTAGGGCGAATGGGTCATGGCACTATTTTCTAGGACTTAACCTTGGGGGATGGAAAGAGCATTAAAAACTCATTTCAGATCAACTCATAAAGGGGGGTCCTATTAAGAGAGGACCTATTAGTTACCTAGGGTGAATGGGTCCTAGCACCATTTTTCAGGACCTAAATTTTCCCAATTAAATGTTTTATTATTTAAATTATGGGTGTTGGGATAGATCTTTAAGAGGTGTCATAAAGAAGTTTTAAATTTGAATTAAAGGGGTTAATTAACTCCAATTAACCACAATTAATTAAGACCACTTTAGATAAATGTGAAAGTTCTTTACAACACATTACAACACTTATATAAGTTACACATTTAAATATATTTTATTAAGGGGCCCATTAAGCTTAATTGGGTAAATAAATCCTAGAAAACTGTGAAAGTGTGTTAAAACACTTCACAACACCTTTGCAAAAGACCAATTAAAGCATGTTTTAATCAAACAGAGGGCCTACAATAATGTGAATGTGTACAACACATTAAAACACTACTCCAAGACATCATTAATTCAGTTTTAATGTCAATTACCAAACCAAGTAAGGGAAAAAGGACACTTTTTCCATTACTACATTTTGCACCCACTTTAGTGAGAGGATGACTCCACGTCAAACTCACACTAAAGTAGACATCCAAGAAACTTAAGTGTGAAACAATAACAAAGATACATAATCATACCATGTCAAAGGCCAAGAAAAACAAAATAAAAGGATCAAGCATAACCATTCCAATGCGATGTGGAATGGGGTTGTTTGTCCATAACATATGTTGCTCACTCTGGGGTAGTGGAATCTCAGTCTGTCCACTAGGTGATTTGTCCCAACAAAGTGAAAAATGAGAGAATCATATTAGCCTCCCATACCATACCATAGTTATCTTCCTGAAAAATTTGATAAGGCACCACAATGTAATGCTTTTGTAAATGCTTTTGTTATGTAAAATTTTGTTAAAGGGGATTTTTCTTTGTTCATCTAAAGGTCTTCTTCCTAGGAGCATTATGCCTAATATCTCCAAGAGAGGACAAGTCAAAAGTTTCAAATCATTTCCCATGGGATGCCTCATTCGCATCATGCCATGATAGTAGATCGTACACTCTTGGATGACATCAAACCCAATGATGCCACCAAGAAGAGGACACATCATAAGAAAAGAGAAAAATCACGCCATGAATTTTTCCAAAAGAGGTCATTGATGTATGCCCCCACTTTAAAGGGGTTGCTACACCATTTATATGAGTAATTTATTTAAAGTAGAAGAAGACATGAGAGCTTATTTGGAATCCCTATGCCAAGTCATATGTTTCCAATAAGCTATGCCATGAAAAGGGAAGCGGTTGCCCCCAAAACTTAGTATGTCACATGCGAGCCAACTTAATCCATGTTGGTCACAACCTATGCTTTCTCTTATATGTACATGAAAGGTAGTCAACTAGCCAAAAGAGACAACAAGTGACATACGAGGACAAGGCTACCTAACCCCTTGCTCCCACTTAGTGCAGAAAAAGGATGAGCTAAAATGATTGATGAGAGACATGCTAGAGTGAAAATCAGTATTTATTAGAGGAATTAGGTGCCCCCACATAAGGAAGAGCACCAAACTCCTTAAGATGTTGGATTTTATTACTCAAAGCCTTGCATTCATTAGTAGAATGACCATGAACTCTATGATATGCACAAAATGAAATTTTGTAGTAAAATGTCTTTCATGTTTTTGGAGGGAGAAATATCAAATGATCTTGGAGGAGTCTTGAAAAGATACCCTTTTGATCAATAGTAGAAAATGTTCCTCTATTTTGCGATAAAGATATCTCATGCTTAGTATAAGATGTCATATCTACACAAGATTCTTTAGATTGTGAGATTTTGTACTCTCCTTTAATGAAGGGTGTAAAATATAATGAATTACAATCATTACTAAGACATGTCTTAGGAGTGCTTTGTGTGATGAAATTACTTTTAAGCAAAGACTTCGTTGTTTCTTTCATGTCTTTCAAAGGATAATAATCAAGAGAATTTGTGTCTATCAATTTAAGATGCACTAATGTTAAAGTTGGCTTAGATGAATCTTTTGTAAGAGTGTTAATATTGACTAAAGGTTTGTTTATCTCTTTTGGAGGGACAATAACCAAGACCATTAGTCATTTCTTGTGTGTTAGGCTCTATAGGGACACATATACCTTTTTCTCTAGCACCACATCCTTTTACACTATAACCAAGTTGTTTCATAAGTTGATAACCTCTTCCATTAAGCTTTTTCATTTCTTTAGGACTTGATGGTTGTTCATAGTCAACTTCATCAAATTTTGTTTTGTAATTTTTTTGATCTTTTAAAGTAGTTGAGATGGATGCTTTCGAATTTTGTGTTGAATTTTGTGTTGACATTACTAATTTTTCTTCTCCCTTTTCAGACTCTTTGTTTATGATCTTGTATTCACACATGAATGTTGGTGTGAAAGCTAAGGAACCCCAATTGTCATACAATAGCTTAGTGACTTCCTCAATTTTCTTCTCATGTTCTTCTTTTTGGCCCACAGTTGTCGTTGCACTAAAAGATTAACCTATTAATTCCTAATACAACTTCCAGAGTTAATGGATCCATGAGAGGTAGTTAGTCCATGTCATGAATCTTTAGGGGAGCGATGACCATCTACCAAAAAACTCCCCCTTAACATTATTCGAGGGGATTCCAACCCGAAACCTTTGGATTTGATACCAATTGTTGGCCCACAGTTGTCGTTGCACCAAAAGATTGACCTATTAATTCCTATTACAATTTCCAGAGTTAATAGATCCACGGGAGGTAGTTATTCCATGTCACAAATCCCAAGGGGAGCATTGACTATCTTCCAACACTTATTCCTTTGTGATTTTTACTTTTTCAATTGTATACAATGGTTCCAAAGGATCTCATCCTTCTCTCTCATCCATCAAACAACTTTTGGGTTCGAGATTGGATTTTAGTGTGTAGACTTTGTTGTTATAGCTATACTTCATGACACAATTCAATTTAGAAGGCACACCATTCGTTTCATGAATCCATGGTCTCCC
>VDFB02115022.1:0-29433 GCA_007258455.2 Sequoia sempervirens
GCAATGGATGGTGTCAATCCTTTTGGAGATCTTAGAACAGCATATTCTGTTTGGCCGGTTTTAGTTATTAACAACAATCTTCCCCCTTGGATGGCAATGAAAAAAGAGCATGCAATGTTAACTCTTATCATACCAGGTATTAGAACATATTAATGCAATACTTTCTTGAAGAATATATCTAAAAAAATTCAACTCAGTTAAACCCTGATAAATAATTTTTTGTTTACTTAGGGAAGTATCAGGTAAAGGATATGGATGTATATATGGAGCCCCTCATTGACGAGCTTCATGAATTATGGGATGGTGTAAACATGTATGATGTATCAAGACCTATCAATGATAGGAACTTCCTCTTTCATGTGATTCTTATCTGGACAATTCATGATGCCCTAGGACTCTCTATTTGTTGTGGTAATATATTATAAATTACATTTGTAATTATTTTATTCATTTTATCATTTACTAAATATGGTTTCCATTCTTATTTTAGGGCTACAAACAAAGGGGAAACATGGTTGTCCATAACGTGGGCCAAAAACATTGTATAGGCAGTCAAAGGATCTCAATAAAACTGTGTATGATGAGTATAGACAATTTTTATCACAAAATCATCGCTATCGAGTGTGTGAGAAAAACAAGTTCAATGGAAAGGAAGTGGAAATGAGGAAGCCAAGAAGGATGAACCCTGCCAGGTGGAAAGCACTATATGACAAAAAAGAAGGGACAGGCTTTCCACTAGGAATGAAAAGACTCTCAATTTTCTACCAATTACAATATTATGAGAACTTGTCAATAGCCCACCTATTTGATACTATGCACATTGAGAAAAATGTGGCAGAGTGTTTGTGGAAACATCTAAATGGAACCAACCTTGAAGCACAAATAAAGTTACGAAAGGACCTCCAAGTTGCCAATATCATGCCGAACATGTGGTTGCATGAAAACAACTCATTTGTTCATGCTCCATGGATTTTTACGTCAAAAGAGAAAGAAAACATCATTGACACAATGAAAAGCATAAGATTTCCTTCTGGTTTTGGTGCAACATTAAAAAACTTATTCACAAGAGATGGCTCAGAGTTCTCAGGGCTAAAAACACATGATTGGCACAACTGGATAAAGGTAACTATGTAGAATGTTAGATTTGTTGGCAACATAATTAGGAATTTGTATATTTTAGTGATAATAGAACTTCATGCATATTTTAACATTATTTTTGTTAATGGTCATGTAGTATGTGTTGCCCGCAGCAATACCGAGCACCTTTGACCATGATGTCACATTAACTATTTACAAATTATCCAAATATTTGAGGTATTTTAATCCATAATGCATAATCTTTCATGACTCTTATCCTTTGAAGTGCATTATTGGTAATTCTTTTATACATTTATACATTTAGTTTTGAACAAATAATAAGTCTTTATTATAATACACATTAATATTTGTAGGTGGGTTTCATCTAAAGAGATACATCAGGATGAATTGAATTATTGGAAGAGGAATGTTCCACTTTTGATGTGTGATATTCAAATGTACTTCCCTCCGAGCTTCTTCAATTCTCAAGAGCACTACCTTGTACACCTAGTAGAAGAGATTGAACAATGTGGTCCTATCCATATCCGGACAATGTGGCTCGTGGAGAGATATATGAAGGTTCTAAAACAATTTGTGAGGCAAAAGGCTCGACCGGAAGGGTCCATGGTTGAGGGGTACATGGTTTTCCAGACAATGGTTCATTTGAGTGAGTACTTACCTGAATTGCATCTTCAAGCTCCTCGATTATGGGATGGTAACCAACCTCAATCATTTGAAGGAGAAAAATTAGAGGGTCAAGAGACTTCAAAGAGGATAAAAGGTATACAAAAATGTTTGAATTAATTTATTTTATTTTAAATTTTACAAGACAACTTTAAATCATTATTAATTCATTGAATTTATTTATTTTCATTGTAGATGCTAAGGAGTGGGAGTCATTACATTTGTATGTTGCATACAATTCTGAATTTATGTTGGAATGGATGGAGAAGTACACTGAACAAAAGAAATTAGAGGATGAAAAGGCATGGACCAATGTATATAATAGACATGGTCAAAACACTGCTCGAGGGATTCCTGCAAGCCATTGTTAAAGGATCTAGAAATGGGGAGGTGATACATATATATTAACATATTTGAGGTATTTAGTGATTTTCCTTTTTAACTTTTCTATCTGTGAATCTAATTAGTTAATATTTATATGAACTTAGGTAACATATTACAAAGGAATGTGGAATTTTGGTCATCATTTTCGCATCAAAAGGGTTGATGACAAAAGACAAACTTATGATTGTGGAATTTCAGCTTCATTTGAGGTGGAATCTCGTTCACATGCAAATGATAGACAACCAATCACAAGCACACTTCGCTATTATGGAGTGTTGGAGGATATTATAGAGCTTGATTTTATATCTTTCAAGAAAGTTATTTTTCATGTTCAATGGTACAAGCTTATCAAAGTGGGTGAAGACAAAACTATATTTTTGCACAAGAATGGATTCCATATGATGAATACATCTAGGTTTGAAGCCCTTATGTGTTTCCAAACCAATGTGACCAAATATTTCTCATTCCAAATTTAGAACAACCTGGTTGGTCATTCGTGATTGATTATGATCCAAGAGGACGAAGAGTAACATCTATTCAAGATGTAGAGGACCATGATTTACTTGAAGATGAAGAAGTCCCCCTTGAAGACATAGATGGCCAAGATGGAGATGATGAAAACTTTATTGTCAATGATGTGTATGACCAAGATGAAGATCATGACGATTTTACTGAAGAGTTTGAAGGATATGAGCAACAACATGGGCATCAAGTCCATGAAGATGATGAATTTATTGATTTTCATTTACCTATAGTTGAAAGTGAAGAAGACCATGAAAACTATGGTATTAATTTATTTGTGGATTTAGGGCCCATTAATGATGGTGCATTTATGTCATCAGACGAGGACATTTCATGTGAGAATGAAATTGTTTGATCATCAAGTTCACTTTTAGATGGTTTTGAGGATCCAATACAATATAATTAACTCTTTACATGTTAAGTTTTGTGTTTTTAATTGTACACAAAATGTAATGGAAATTAAGTTATTTGAAAGTTTTAAGTGTTCTATTAGTGGATTCTTGTAATGCCAATGAATATAGCTTGCATTTTTTTCAATTGGATAAGTTGTTTCATTTTATTTTTTTACTTCTTTAACAATTTACTTGAAAGACGTTTTTGTCTTTGGAAGTTTTACACAATCAACACCTACGCACTTTACACAATTAACACCTAGGCAAGAGAAACACAATACCATAAAGCTAAAAAAACTTTGGAAGTTGGGCATTGTTTATATTTTTCTTATATATTGAAACATAATGAAAATTATGTATGTTATTGTTCAAGGGAAAAACATTACTATGATGGTGCATGAGGTAAGTTTGAAAATCATCTTTTATAGGTTCAATTATCTTACGTTCCATATTATATTATGTTAATTTATGTTTGTGGAATGCGGGCTTCTCTAAAGTCATTCCAACCCCTATCACACCCTTTAGTACATCTAGTATTATGCCAACAGTAAGACTTGATCTAGATTCTTTTGCATTTAATTAACTTATTTCTTCGTTTATATTTTGTTAATATTTTTGTTTGTCATAGGGCATTTCTAGAGTAAGTCCAACAAGAATGCATCTTGTTGGCATGCAAGATCCAATTATGCCATCCAATACACCCAATGCCAGGAAAAATGTAAGATTTAACCATATGTTTGTGTGGGTTTGATTTTGTTATTTCCCCTATTATACCACTTTAATATTTATATTTGTCTTGCAGGGTGTTTCAAGAAGATGTGTGACACCCTCTACATCTAGACCAGAAACACCTGTCACAAGAGAAGCATCAAGCACAATACCCCATAGCATGCCCTCTACATCAAACATGGATGCTCCTAGCATCCCTACTGAAATGGATGCTCCTAATATCCCACCAACACATGAACAAGTTTCCTTGAGGAGTCTTATAGAATCACAATCAAGAATACTAAGACTCCTACCAGAAACTCCTGAAAATGTTGAAATTAGGAAAGAAATACTTAAACAAATTGAGTTATGGGAGAGGAAATTGTTGGGGAGTGCAAGGCTTACTTCAGATGAACAGGTAAAATTATTTGGTAATATTATCTTATTATTCTTTTCTAGTTCATATTTTACTTTTATCATTATAATGGTATATTGATTGGTAAAAGCATCATTGATGATTACATGCTTGCTTTGTGATACTAAAATGTGATTACATTGTTGCTTGATGGTCTCATTGTAAATATAGGAAATAAATGACAAAGTGACTGATGTACCTATAGGGGAATTTACCTCAAACCCTAAGACTACAACAATATCCTCAGTGACTACAAAAGGAACACAAGAAGTTACAATTTTGCTCACCTCAGAAGGAAATGTCTTGAAGGATGAAAGGGGGTTAAAATTCTTTCACTTTATTTTTCATCGTGCAGAACAATTATTTGGCAATACCATTCAAATGGATTGGAGGAAGCAAGGTAATGCTAAGAAAGAAGATCTCTTTAAAGATGTCATAATAGCATTTGGAAATCCTGGTTTTAATAAGGAAATTATTCTAGATATTGCATGAAGATACATTCACTCTAAACGAGACAATTTAAGGTCAAAGCTGACAAAAGACTTGAGATATCCACGTCCAGCTTGGATTACAGACCAAATGACATGGGATGAACTTATTAAAGATGCCAAATTTAAGAGGAAGGTGCACAACAATCCAAACTACAGGCCTTCTGCACGAGGAGGATCTAAAAGACGCCTTCGAGATACAACAAAAGCAACCCAAGCTAGGGTGTCAAGTATTCGATCCCATAAATTAGGATCTGGTGGGTACAATAGCATTCGTGGTGGTTTGGTAAGTGAATATTTTCATCTACTATATTCTCTATTTCATAAAAAAATTCATGAAAAACTTATGAGTTAATTGTATCTTATGATTCATTATACCTTATAAATTTGGTTATATTTGTTTATGTAGGTTCACCAATTTCAAAAGGAAGCTTCAGAGGAGGACCTAAAATATGCTTTACTACATGGTTCTCAGGGCCTTCGACAACATATGCTAGATCGAGGGGAGAAATTAGTCACTGGTCATGAATCTGATGTAAGTTCTTTGCGTGATGGGCTATAATAAAATTTCATATTTTGCTTTCATTTCCATTGCAAAGAAAATGATACAGATATTAATTTAGATAGATACACCTCGAATTACAACAATTTATTTCTTGCATTGAAAAATGAAACAAGCAAAGCTAAAACTGTGATATGAGTTGCTACAAGATTAATAACTATCAATTGACATAGAGAAAAGCATAGATTTTCATGGTTTATTAAATTCTATGCTTTGAAACAAGCAAATAAGGTCTGATATGCTATTTTAATGAGTTAAATTGTGTTGTGTATAGGAAGCCCAACAATCAAACTCATCAGGTAGTGAGCATGAAGAAGAGCTAGAGGAACATGATGAATTGTTTGTTGCACACAATGATTCGATTGCCATTCTTGAACCTCGACAGGAAACCATCCATGAATTTCAGCAAGTGGGAGACAAGAATAATGAGGAGGGTGTTCAATGTGATGAACAACTAACACCCTCAATTATAATAGTGCCTTCTATTAGTATAGTGCCTCATAGAAAGAGCACATAATGGAAGAGGATAGATAGAAACAAATGAACAAAAGACATATTTTCTTCTTATATTCAAGTGTATTGTTGTCTAATCATGTGGGATTGATCATTGATAAGAAAACAATAGAATATATAGATTAGAATGCTTTTGTTTAGCTCTCGGGACTTAATGGAAGAAAAGAAGTTAACAAAATGATTTTTTGCAGGATCTTTTATGTTCCTTACATCAATTACTGCAAGCAACTTTCCTAGTTTTCATTCACATGTGTGGTCTAAATCATTTGTTTTTGTAGATCAATTGCCTTGGCTGGAACTAAATAGGATGCAATTTTTTAGATTATTACTTTTTAAATCATGGAATCCCTTAGAAGCTGAGATTTAAAAATATTCTTTGATTTTCTGTAACAAAATATGATAGAGCAGGACAAAATATCTTTTTCTTTTTTTTGTTATTAAATATTCTACAAAAGTAAGTTACAGTTTGGTTGATATTCAACAAAATTTGCAACCAAAGATATGTTGTGCTGACTTCAATTTTTCATAGCTGCATTGTGGTGTAAGTATTTTTAAGTTGATTTTCCTCCAGGTTGAGCTAAAATGCATTGGGCACATTGGAAGAAAAATTGCATATACTTCATGAATTACATTTGGTGAGATTCTTATCTTCTGTTAAGCAATAAATATTGACTTTAGCTTCAATTTTTTGGTGGAAAATCAGGGTGTTCTGGAGATAATTAGGATAAGTTGTGCCGATATCCTACTAAATGAGAATTTGATGAATTTCTTGATTGTTGTGGCATGCTTGCTCCAGAAGTTTTGGAGGGGTATGTTTTTGTTAGTTTCCTTATTCCATCAACTATGGGAGGAAGCAGCATTTTGATACTTGAAGCAACTGGTTACATGGGTCATCATTTGGCCAGTGCAGCCCTTGCTCAAGGCCATCCTACTTTCCTTCTTGTTAGGGAATCCACAACTTCTAACCCTGACAAGGCCAAGTTGTTGGAGTCCTTCACATCCAAAGGAGCAACTTTGCTCTATGTAAGTTACTCATACAATCACCATTCAACAACACACAATGTTTTTCTTGCCTCTAATGCCATTTTTGTAATACCCAAATGCAGGGATCTATAGATGATTTTGCAAGCCTTGTAAAGGTAATCAAGAAGGTGGATGTGGTGATTTCCACAGTGGGTTCTCAACAGATTGCAGATCAGTCCACTCTCATCAAGGCCATCAAGGATGTTGGAACTATCAAGGTACAATCCGTGTCTATGTTTAAACCAAATTCATGATAGTGGTCATAATGCAATTCTGTTGTCCTGTATTGAGTTTATGTGTATCTTTTGCAGAGGTTTTTCCCATCAGAGTATGGGATTGATGTCGACAAACACCAAGCAGAGGATCCTGCAAAGAGTATGTTTGACTTGAAAGTAAAACTCCATCGGGCTATTGAAGCAGAGGGCATTCCACATACATATGTTGTTCCCAATAGTTTTGCAGGTTACTTTCTTGCTAACCTTGCGCAGCTTGGCCAAACAGCTCCTCCAAAACCTCGTGCAGCTTGGCCAAACAGCTCCTCCAAGAGACAAAGTTGTCATTTATGGAGATGGAACTACAAAATGTATGTACCATTTTCATTTTTGTAGTTCATTAATTAATATCATACAATTTTTGGTTCTTTTAGATCTGTATTACTCAAGATTTCTAGGAGTCATTTTTGCAGACTCTGGTCTCTGTTACAAATTTCCTAACTTCATTTACTATTATGATTATTTGTTGATTCATGATCTCTGTTATTGGAGATTTGTGGTCGCTATTATTAGCTTTGTTCTTTCCTCTATGTTGTTATCTCATGAAGAGCTTTGTCTTTCATCAGTTCTTTTGTTTTCAACCATAAATTTGTCAGCATGCTAAATATAGTATTCAGTAGCTGAATCCAATTAAAAGCAAATATTGAAAACATCACCTTTACAAAACACAAACAATCCTATTTATACCACTAGTTCCCAGTAATTATTTCAAACATGATAACCTTTACCATAAGAAAATTATGCAAAGCCTCACCTGCATTGAAGAACTGTCCATAATAAGAGTTTGCAAGATGGTACTGGTAGTGCGGACCAGACAAATTCGCAGGATTGTTACCTGCAACTTTAGGTCTACAACCTGAACAAAATTTGATAGCTTTTTGAAAACCCGTATTCCATCTTACATAAGCTAAGATAGCAAAAACTATCAGAAAAATGAAGTAATGAGGCAGATGCTTTCAGATATACCAATTAATGAGTAATTTAACTATAAAACCACATTAAATTAAAACTAATATAAAGGACCCGATTCAAAGAACCCATTCTGCACCTCTTTATCAACACTACCAAATATGATTGGTGGAGATAATAGTTTTAAAACTTCTCCATTCAACAACCATGCTTGTTGGCAATCAGTGTTGCAAGTAGTTTCTAGCTCCCCATGACTAGATGTGGTAGAGGATAATGCTAAAGGTCGACTTGGAAACTCCATTAACAAAGAAAGAACCTCCTGAACAAGAGAATGAAATGTATTTGAAGGGAATACAAAGAAAGTGATGAAAGCATAATAGAAGCATTGAAGAAAGAACCTTACAATTATCTTATCAAAATTGTTTACTCCAACTAGATTACAAAAATGTTTTTCCAGAGCAGCTCCCACTGCCAATGACAATCCAAATTTAAGCTCATAGATAGCAAGTTGAATTGGCTGAACAATGTCTTTGTATGCAGCGTATTCCTTTGAAAGCCAAAGAATAAATGAAGTGGAAATTTCCTGAAACAACATAGCTATCAAAACAGTGAAACAAAGAGCATGTTGGATAAATAAAGAACAAAGATAAATGTCTTATTGTCGATGGAAGAAAACTTATCTAGAACACAATACATAAACTCAAAAGTGAAGCATATAAATAAGCACTCAAGATTGGCAGAACCAATAATTCCCTATTTTCCATTTAACATTCTAGCTTCCCCATGTGGGCTTGTAATAGATTGTCAAGCCTATCTACAAGACTTGGATGGCACTGAGAGACAATTTCACCATTACCTAAAAATAGATAATAGAGACTATTTCACAGGAGCATTGAAGGAAGGTCACAACAGATTTTAGATATTATTCTCAAGTGTTCAATAGGGTTTCAGAACTATTTGTAATCTTTTGAATCTATCATGGGAAAACAAAATTTATATAGATAAGATTTCCATGAAAGGAATTATTTAACTAAATAGGATGCAATTTGGTCAAAGTCTTTGAGCGCAACCATTTTAGTGACAAAATCCGCCATGCCAAGGGTAAGTATTGCAACAGTTTTAAAGGTTTTAGCATATACATATGAAAGTGGACTTATTAGGCAGCCAAAGCCACGCGCTATGGTGGCAAGTTAAAAATCCATTTCTAATAGTTGTTTAAAACATTAAAGGTAGACAAATTTGGTGCCAAACATTGTTAAATAGAGTTGTAAACATTGTATTCATGTGCAGCCTTTGGAAGAGGCGTTTGACCAAGTAATAGCAACAAGTGTTAAACCCACGCAGAGGAATAGTTTGTATTATTTTTGAACTCCAACGTGCCATCTTAACTGAAATAATGTACAACAAACAAAAAGTTTGAAATCTTAATAAGAGGAAGCCTTTGAGTTGTTGTTAATTGTATTTGCCCAACAATACCTACGACTGGTAGAATGTAGAGAAGTGGAAGCAAACTACTATCCATTTCTATATAAATAAAGAGCAGCAACATAGCATTTGGTTGCCCATTCAATCTGAAATTAGTCCCCAGGATAAAATATGAGGCTCTTTAAATGTTTCTTGAAACTAGGCCCCAGTCTGCTGCCCATGATATAGTATAAAAGTGCATTAGCTCAGTCCTAAATTATCATAAGTTCCTGGTTCTGAGTTTATGCTGAGTAGAGAGTGATAATAAGCTTCATGCTGAGTAGAGAGTGATAATAAGCTTCAGTTTGAGAGCCTTACGATGGAAATAAGTATTGGGATTTTGAGTGTTTTCATGGCGTGTTTTACTTTATTTGTGTTTTACTATAATTTTCATGGTGTGTTTTACGTTATTATGTGTTACTATATTTTGTTAGTGTTTGTTCTTTTCTTATCTGTATTATTTTATTTTGTATTATAAAGAAAATAATACAAGGTCAGTACTGCAAATCTATTTGGTTAGTAGTTACTATAATTTTGATCTGTGTTAGATGAAGATTGATGAAATAATTGCCTAATTGCTTTGTTTTGACATAGGACAACAGATAGAGTTTTCAAGTGGTAGTTTTAAAGCATAAAGGAGCAGTTGGGAAGGAAAAAGGTCAGTTTGACACCTGTAACAACATTTTGCAAGCATCTAAGAAGGTATTGATGGGCAGTTGAGAAGCATGCAGGCATATAGGGACAGTTTAAGCATCTGTAGCAACAATTTGCAAGCATTCAGAAGGTTAAAGATTGGATATAATAGTTGACAGAGTGGATATTTGTAATTAGTTCTTTTGATTTTGATATAGAATTATAAACTTGACACAGTTTCATTCTAGTCACTTTGACATTGTAATTCAGATTTTTCAGTTTTAGACTGAAACAAAACATTTTGTAACCCATTTTCAAAGCAAGAGATACATGTATTTTCAAACTCTGTATGGTTGCAAAACCATCTTCTATCAATAAAATGAGCATTTTGGCTTTCAAAAGTTTTGTTTCTATTATGTGTATGAATTAATTAATGTCATTTTCTATTATTTTCAAACATTGAATGTTGAAAATCACACAAAAAATATTTAAAATAAATTATTTATTTTTTAATATATTTTTCATATTGTTTCTAGACTTTAATCCCAATTATTGTCTCCAGAGAGACAATATGTCTTTAATCCTAACTATTGTCTCTAAAGAGACAAAAGTGAAATTGTCTCTAAAGAGACAAAAACACTTATGTTTCATATTGTCTTTATAAAGGCAATTTTTAAGACAATAGTTTAAAACGCCCGCTTAAAGACAATAATTGAGACAATACACAGTTTTTTTTTTGCCTTAAATTAAGACAATTTACTAAATAATTGTCTCAAAAAATGTCTTCAAACGCCCTTCTATGTAATAGTGACTGAAGAGTATGGTCCAGGTATTCCCACATTCACGGCGACAATAATCAACACATGCCTATCTAAATGTAAGCGGCGAAACATCCTTCTGCATTGTGGGTCATTTGCATCATCAGATTGGGATTTTTGTGGAGGTAACTTATAGAATTTCTTTAAAAAAAATTCTTATTTGATAAGAAAATCATTTCATTATAAAACCTATCTATGGGAGGAAGAAGAAGAGAATCTTTGAAAATATTCTCTGCATTGACAGAGGAGGTTTGTTATAGACCAGGAAACAAAACTCATCCGCTGTACTAGGCTTTTAGAAGAGGAGAACAAGAAATTATTTGTAGTTGAAAGATTAGCCTTTGTCAAGGCGTAAAAACTGCTATTCTTTCATGATCATTGTCTTATTTTACTGTGATGGATTAGGTTTTCTCTACAGGGAATTTCGGACTTCTAATCTCAAGTAATGAATTAGTTTTTCTCTAAAGAGAGCTTCAGACTTCTACTTTGGATGGTAAAATGAGCTTCACTTAAAATGCTGTTTCAAGTAAATAACTCTTTCTATTATGACTTTTTAGCCTTTTTTTTTGGCATTACAGTAATAGTCATTAATTTTCTCTTTTTATTGCCCAGGTTAATTCTTCCATTGAGTGTAGAGGAGAGCGGAAGGTGAAGGGATCTATTTTGATGTTTTCCAAATGGAGCTACTTCAATATTGAACATAATGAGAGAATGAGGATTACAAAATGGAGGTCAACCTTAGGGAAAATCATATATTAGAATGCATGTAGTTTAGTGGAACTAGAAAACTATCTGAGCTATGTGGGCTTCACTATTTGCATTTCCAAACCAAAACTAAATGCAAATACTGAAGTCATATAGTTGAAATAATTTCCTGCCACACATGCATTCTAATATATTCTTTTACTCTAAGGTTGGCTTCCAGTTTGTACGCCTCCATTCCCTGCTTGTCTTCAATATTGATGTAGTTCCCTTCGCTACAGCCATATGACGAAACGAAAGCTTAGTTTTTTTCAGAAATCTAAATACTAGAGACAAATGCAAGAAAGAACAATCACAAAAATAGAATGAAACTTCTGTTTATCCTTCAATTCCTCCTATAGCGAACAATGCCATTTTTAATAATTTATGTATTAAAAAAGTGATTTAAAACGGGTTTTAATTACCCTCGCATTCGCAAGTAGAAAGCGTGAGAGGTAAATTTTATTGTTACCGTATTCTCTCCTGCCTTCAATATATTTGCCGAGAATTTGTTGTTATTTTAGATTTGAGAAGAATTTGACTACAGTTCGAGATTAGTGTTACCGTTTGGTGAGCAAAAGTGAAGAAATGGTTATCTTTCAAGGGCGGTTGCAAATTGCATTTTAACGGTTAAATATGATTGCAATTTATAGCGAAGAGTGTCCAACGCAGCGTGAGTGGTGGCTTGGTTTTTACGCTGAAGGCGTTCCCTCTATTAAGTCTGTCCAGCGTATCTTTAACATCAACCGCCTGCAGTAAGTACTAGATAAGAGATGGACGACCATGAAAACACATCTGGCCGTTCGTCCTTTTGCTTTTATTTGTTCACATTTTTCCATTTATCACGTCTTTTCACTGGCATATCGTGGGTCCCTCCTCT
The DNA here is from genome assembly GCA_007258455.2 of Sequoia sempervirens. Taxonomy (NCBI): domain Eukaryota; kingdom Viridiplantae; phylum Streptophyta; class Pinopsida; order Cupressales; family Cupressaceae; genus Sequoia; species Sequoia sempervirens. The sequence goes on from VDFB02115022.1 coordinate 12,486, forward strand.
CACCATTTCGAAATGGCCAGGCATCTACAGCTACACCGTTCTGTCACTTGTAAACATCCAGATGCATTTTGCAAACCATGTATTCGTTAAACGGATGCAAAATTCTTGTCTCGAGTTCAAGAATCTAATTGCATTTTTAGCCGCAGTTGCATTCACCTGATGTAAAATCGTTGTCAAATAAGTCACCAAATTTGTACTGATTCCAAATATGCCAATTTCTCACAACACTCAATTCCTGTAAATCATTAGAAATAAATCAAATGTTCAAATAGGCAGTCCAATATGCTGGCACAAGAATTGACTGAATATGGGAGTGCACTCTATACTGTTAATGTTTACATCCAGTGGCAGACAACTTTTCGATATTGTTTCTTATTAGTACCATTTCTCTACTTTTGTTTGTCTAAAAAATATTATTTTGTGCAGCAAATTGGAAGGAGGACATTAAATCAACAAAACGTTTACCAAAGATACAATGAATGTATTTCAGAAAAGGTAAAATATTATTTCTCTGCACCTGGGTCAAAATCTATTAACTTGATAGCTTAACCCATGCCAATAGCTTTTATGTACTATATAAGATTGAATAAATTAAAGTCACGGAGAAAGAGCCTCGGCCCCATCTAAATATCATCTTATTATTCACCTGGTACAAATTTCCAGGTTCAGACAAGGCAACAAATGTGTGATTGACTGCAAAAACCGAAATAGCATATCCTGTATAGGTCATAAGGAGCAATCACCCAGTTCATCCCATTCCAAAACCTTTCATAAATTGATCCACTTTCAACTGCAATCCAGTGGGTGGCTATTTTTTCTGTTATCCTGATTGAGGTCTTTAAATGGTTCCAATTTTGGAGCAGTTGCCATTGTTACAGATCAATAAATCAAAGGGAAATTCCAACTGCATCCACTTATTTGAGTGGGTGTCATAAGCCCAAAATCTGTCTGTGAGCTGCACAAACTCCTCAACTTCTGGCGGATGTGTGCACTGCAGGGATTGAGATAAAGCAAAATAAACTGTAAATTCAAGTATGCCAATTGCAATAACCCAAAGGAGCTTGTGGGTATTTTTGAAATATGAGCATCCCATCTATAAACCAGGCCAGGAATCATAACCTCCAAGTGGGTATTAAAGGATGGCAATGGCTTGAAATGGGCTAATCCATCCAAGAATATTACAGCTTTCTTTGTGTTTGAAAATTATGGTGTATGTAATGTTTGTTGGCTCATTCATTCATGTATGGCCAGTTTTGTGCTTCATGTTAATATGGGTATTGGGGATTATGAGAGATAATCTGCTAGTAATTGAAATACACAAAACTCTTCATCAATGGAGAGTTTGTTGATTCAGTTTCAGGTAATGTGTATATATATTTTTTACTATAATTTCTTATTTTCACTCATTGCAGCCAGCTTTTGAGTTCATATGGTAGTATGTGATTCCACTATATTTTTCTTTCTTTCTAGTACCATTGGTCACCTGAAAAAGGTTTACCAGCACACTGGAGTTTTTAGGGGGAGAAATACCAGATCTATTCCTTCAGTCTTTAAAAAAACTATTTGAATTTTTTTAACAACTGTTATTTTCTATTACTAGAATGTATTCATTTATTTAATTAGTGAAGTTATGTATTAGTATTTTTATTTTCTTTTTGGTGTGTTCATAGTATGTGGATTTGGTTGGTGGTGGGATTAAACTTTTAGGCTTGTAAGGGAGTTGTTTTAGGCTATTTGACATTGATTTGGATGAGTACTTAGTAGGATCTATCATTCAATTGCTTGGATTTGTGTGAACAAGAACATCTTTTGCATGGTCTATTTGAGACCTAATCTCTTTGTACGAGTAATTAATAAGTTGTTCCTTAAAAATTATCATGACTTGGTTCATGTAAGCATAGTAACATGAATCAATGCATCAATGGATTATTTAATTGTGCACTTTCAATTTATATAGATGGAGAAATAGCCCTCCTATCTCTTTGACATACATACATACATACATACATACATACATACATACATACATATATATATATATACATACATACATACATACATATATATATATATATATATATATATCTTTCCATATCTCTCTCTAACTCATACACACACACTCCCTATATCTCTATCTCCCCCCACTCTATTTTTCTCTCCCTTGCTCTCTCTATTACTTGTTTCTCTCACCATATCTCTTTATATCTCCCTCTCTCCCCCTTCTCTCCCTCTTTCCCTATTGCAAACATAAAATAAAGATGTTCTTAATGGAACCTAATTATCTTCCTAATTCAAAGGTTTTCTTTCAATCATGTTTAAAACGTTATAAGTGGATGCATAGTTGATTTGAAGCTGTCACTCTTCTGTTCAAACCTTTGTTGCACAAAGTCATTATATAAATGACCTACCAAATGACCTCATGTATTGCACAAATGTATGCAAAAAATAGACCAAATATTCCCTAATTGACTTTCCACAACTCTTAACCAATTGTTTGAGTGAAATTAGCTTTATTGAGATTTACAATCACTATTTGTGTCATTGACAAAACATCTGTGTGCATTAAACAATTCATAATCTTTTAAACAATTTTTTAAATAATAATATTTTATTTAAATATAATATATCATCTGCATTGCGAGTCGTTTGCATTATACTTTGAATGTAATATCTCAATGATTGTCATGATATAATGGTTTTTTGAAATAGTGTGAAAGGGGGCAAGCAACCTTTACAAAAGGAATGTTTCACTCGACTTTAGCATCTACAAATGGAGGATTTTACTTAAGAGATTTTTGTTTTTACCAAATTTATGTAATAATATTAGGTTTCAACTAAACTAGTTTTAATTTTTTATATTATGATATGTTATGAATAATATAATAATAATAGTAATCAATTAAATTAGTTTTTTCTTGTGGCTGAAGAAAGTTAAATCTTTAAGTTTGGGAATTTTTTAATATTCAAACTAGTAATTAAATCTAATATATTTAAATTAATATTAATACAATTAATTGAATATTCATTTGGGGCTTTTGTTAATCTTATGGTAATAAATTTGTATCAATTAAATTTTTTTTATCTATATGGTGAAGAAAGTTTAATCTTTAAATTTGGATTTTTTGTAATATTCAAACTGGCAATTAAATCTATAATATGTATTTAAATTAATATTAGTACAACTAATTTAATATTAATTTGCCATTTTTTTTAATCCTAAAGTACTTTTTACTTAAATAACGATATTAATGTATATTATGAAGAATGTAATAACATTAATATTCAATTCCATTTTGATTTTGTTTGAAGGGGAGGTGATTGTGGTGGGGATTCAGAGGATGAGGATGGGTTTTCCTAGGTTTCTGTTGGGTTTTATTTGTGTTTCCTCTTGCTAGGTTTTGAGAAAAGGCGCGTGTGGCTTCTCCTTGACCTTGTTAGGGTTGTTTTGGCTGTTGTTGGGTTGTGTTTCTCTTTGCTAGTCTTTGCCCCCCTGATTGGGTATGGCTACTCCAAGTTGGGGAAAATTTTGGGTTTCTTGGGAAGTTTACTTAATATTTCTTGTCTCAGGAGTTTCTGTACTATTTTGCGTATATTGCTCTTGGAGGGTGCTCTTGCTTTGTCTCACTTGAAGGTTGAGAGTCTCTTTGTACCCATTGTGCTTCTTTGCTCCTTCCATTATTTGTTCCTACTTGTCGTTTGGTTTGTATCCCTAGTGGTCTTCAGTTCTATTGTGGGTTTGGGTTCTCTATGTTTTGTAAATCCCTTCTAGAATTTTACATCAAAGTTTTGGCTTTCACATTGAGCTTATTTCCTTCTTCTTCCTACATATTCTTTTTTGCTTTCACACTGAGCTAATTACAAAAGGAATGTTTCACTCGATCATGAATACCCTTATTTGATTAAATTCACCAATTTTATTCTCTTAATTAAATAGATCATTGATCTAATTAAGTCATTCTCTCTCATTAATTAAATAAATCAATCTGATCTAATTAACCTTGGCTCTTTATTTAATTAAACAAATCAATTTTATTTAATTAATTTCAAAATTATATCTATTAAATTAAATAAATTAAAACCTTGTTTAATTTAATCTAACTAATCATCGCCTTTAGTTAAATAAAACAAAATATTTGTTTAACTATCTCTAAAATCACATTCTTCTCATCTTTGATTTAAATCAACCCATAAATCTAAGTCAAATTTGCACATCATCTAATCCCTTATTAAATTAATTAACCCTTGATTAATTTAATTCTAATTTAGATCCCATCCTCTAGCCTTTTCCAATTGCACATGAAAATAGATTTAATTCATTTATTAAATCCCTATTTTCTCTCAACATGGCATAATAGGGGGATATTCTTCCAAATTTGAAATCTTTCCAAGCAGACTTTGTCCTTCCAAGTGGAATTTTTCCTTCCAACAAGACATTTATTTCATCTTTTGCATTAAGGCAAGTGGCATTTATGACATACATTTTCCCTCTTACATGTCATTTCATTATTTTCAAATTCCACCTAATTGCATTTATGGGCACATGCATCAAAATGTGCGCATCCCTCATCCATTCTCACCTTGACAAGTGGCACTTGGCCATTGGTTGAGAGTTAGTCCCACATTGCTTCATTAAGGGAATTTATCTATCTTGTCTTTGTATACATACGAGGTTTCTTTCCTCATTCCATATGAATCCACAATTTGAGAAAACTTACTATACTCAATTTCATCTTCAAGCATTAGCATTTTTATCCATTTCATCAAGGCATAGCATTTACTATACTGATTACAAAGTAGGATTGTCAGTCTTAAAAAGCATTTGAGCACACCAATTCCAAAAAATCTTGAAAATTCAAAATAGGACTCTAGTCGTAAAGAAAATAATCCAAATACACCAGTTCCAAAAAATCTTTAAAATTTCATAATAGGACTGTCAGTCTTAAAGAAAAAAATTCGAATACGCCAATCCCAAAAAATCTTCAAAATCCAGATATGAAGGATAATCACTACAAGAAGAGGAACCTTTCAAACCTAACTACAAGATATAAACTCTTATTACCGTAAGATTGTTCATGTTGTGAGTATTTTAAGAAAAACCACCTAAACAAAAGTAAATGAAGAAAAGAATAAGAAAGTTATGTTAAAACAATTGGACTATAGCCTCCATAGGATGTTTGGGAAAGAAACGCGTTTGGCATTCCGTGACCAGATATAAACCCTTATTACACTAAGAGTGTTCATATTGTGATTGTGAATATTTTTAAAAAGACCAAAAAATAGATCAATTGAATAAATAAATAACCCTCCATAGAATGCTTGGGAAGGAAACGCGTTCGGCGTGGCTAGACCAGTTCACGCGCAACATAGGAATATGCATATCTTTAATCTAGGGTGGCCACTCATTAATTACAGGCCTTTAGTCGGTGGCCCTTCTCTATTTATTTACGCTCGTTACTCTTGTCTTACACAGTTTGAGCAGTTAATTTGTGTTTGTTGATCTGCTACGCAACCTACAAAGCTTGTTCGGTGCAACGTCTAACAATGGCTCGAAAGAAATTCTCACGAAGCTGTATTTGCCTTCTCTCCCTTACTTTCTATATCTCCTCCTCCTCAGGTTAGTTCTTCTCCTCCTTAGTTCAGTTCTTTACACTACTTTTCTGTTCAAGAAGTAAAGATATGCACACCATCTATTCACAAGATGCTGCTTTTACTTGAAGTTATCTTGCTTTGGTATACAGATTTTTCAATCGGTAGGGCATTGGGATTTCTCTTTGGTGTATATAAATAGAGGTATGGTAACCCTTCACAATAGGGTTTAATGATGTTCAAGCTGTGTTTGAATACCTATCTAAACCTAGATCGGGTTGGGTAAGTCAGGAACAGTGTTGGATAAGATTGAACAGGAACCAGGGATTTAACAGACATGTTTTAGTCTCTCATGGCTATAATAAATCTATATTGCAAGCAAAAATATAGAAATAATACTGAGTAGAATAGAGTTTTTATTTACTTTTCTTAGGGCATTGAGTTTATTGTTTCTGTTGCTTACAAATAACTTGTGCATGTACAGGAGATGCCAATACACCCAAACTGGGTGGCTCATGTATGTTCTTTCTCCTATTAATTTGTGCCTGATATAAATAGAAACATCAGAGACTTTTTAATAGAAGTTGATTAAATTATCTGACGATTAAGAATACCAGATTCTCTAGGAATACACTGTAAAACAGTAAACCTAAAATGCAGTTTTAGACTAATTAAATGGTTTTATGTATTTAAAGCAATGGATTTTATTAATGGGTGTGATTTTGTGTAACAAAAAATGCAGGTATGTGCAGTAATGATTGACATATACTTTGTATAGGGTCAAGAACTGAAGAGTATGGTCCAGGTATTCCCAGATTCACGGCGACAATAATCAACACATGCCTATCTAAATGTAAGCGGCGAAACATCCTTCTGCATTGTGGGTCGTTTGCATCATCAGATTGGGATTTTTGTGGAGGTAACTTATAGAATTTCTTTAAAAAAATTTCTTATTTGATAAGAAAATCATTGCATTATAAAACCTATCTATGGGAGGAAGAAGAAGAGAATCTTTGAAAATATTCTCTGCATTGACAGAGGAGGTTTGTTATAGACCAGGAAACAAAACTCATCCGCTGTACTAGGCTTTTAGAAGAGGAGAACAAGAAATTATTTGTAGTTGAAAGATTAGCCTTTGTCAAGGCGTAAAAACTGCTATTCTTTCATGATCATTGTCTTATTTTACTGTGATGGATTAGGTTTTCTCTACAGGGAATTTCGGACTTCTAATCTCAAGTAATGAATTAGTTTTTCTCTAAAGAGAGCTTCAGACTTCAGACTTCTACTTTGGATGGTAAAATGAGCTTCACTTAAAATGTTGTTTCAAGTAAATAACTCTTTCTATTACGACTTTTTAGCCTTTTTTTTTGGCATTACAGTAATAGTCATTAATTTTCTCTTTTTATTGCCCAGGTTAATTCTTCCATTGAGTGTAGAGGAGAGCGGAAGGTGAAGGGATTTATTTTGATGTTTTCCAAATGGAGCTACTTCAATATTGAACATAATGAGAGAATGAGGATTTCAAAATGGAGGTCAACCTTTGGGAAAATCATATATTAGAATGCATGTAGTTTAGTGGAACTAGAAAACTATCTGAGCTATGTGGGCTTCACTATTTGCATTTCCAAACCAAAACTAAATGCAAATACTGAAGTCATATAGTTGAAATAATTTCCTGCCACACATGTATTCTAATATATTCTTTTACTCTAAGGTTGGCTTCCAGTTTGTACGCCTCCATTCCCTGCTTGTCTTCAATATTGATGTAGTTCCCTTCGCTACAGCCATATGACGAAACGGAAGCTTAGTTTTTTTCAGAAATCTAAATACTAGAGACAAATGCAAGAAAGAACAATCACAAAAATAGAATGAAACTTTTGTTTATCCTTCAATTCCTCCTGTAGCGAACAATGCCATTTTTAATAATTTATGTATTAAAAAAGTGATTTAAAACGGGTTTTAATTTCCCTCGCATTCGCAAGTAGAAAGGGTGAGAGGTAAGTTTTATTGTTACCGTATTCTCTCCTGCCTTCAATATATTTGCCGGGAATTTGTTGTTATTTTAGATTTGAGAAGAATTTGACTACAGTTCGAGATTAGTGTTACCGTTTGGTGAGCAAAAGTGAAGAAATGGTTATCTTTCAAGGGCGGTTGCAAATTGTATTTTAACAGTTAAATATGATTGTAATTTATAGCGAAGAGTGTCCAACGCAGCGTGAGTGGTGGCTTGGTTTTTACGCCGAAGGCGTTCCCTCTATGAAGTCTGTCCAGCGTATCTTTAACATCAACCGCCTGCAGTACTGGATAAGAGATGGACGACCATGAAAACGCATCTGGCCGTTCGTCCTTTTGCTTTTATCTGTTCACATTTTTCCATTTATCACGTCTTTTCATTGGCATATCGTGGGTCCCTCCTCTCACCATTTCGGCATGGCCAGGCATCTACAGCTACACCGTTCTGTCACTTGTAAACGTCCAGATGCATTTTGCAAACCATGTATTCGTTAAACGGCTGCAAAATTCTTGTCTCGAGTTCAAGAATCTAATTGCATTTTTAGCTGCAGTTGCATTCACCTGATGTAAAATCATTGTCAAATAAGTCACCAAATTTGTACTGATTCCAAATATGCCAATTTCTCGCAACACTCAATTCCTGTAAATCATTAGAAATAAAATCAATTGTTCAAATAGGCAATTCAATATTATGGCACAAGAATTGACTGAATATGGGAGTGCACTCTATACTGTTAATGTTTACATCCAGTGGCAGACAACTTTTCGGTATTGTTTCTTATTAGTACCATTTCTCTGCTTTTGTTTGTCTAAAAAATATTATTCTGTGCAGAAAATTGGATGGAGGACATTAAATCAACAAAACGTTTACCTAAGATACAATGAATGTATTTCAGAAAAGGGAAAATATTATTTCTCTGCACCTGGGTCAAAATCTGTTAACTTGATAGCTTAACCCACGCCAACAGCTTTTATGTACTATATAAGATTGAATAAATTAAAGTCATGGAGAAAGAACCTCAGCCCCATCTAAATATCATCTTATTATTCACCTGGTACAAATTTCCAGGTTCAGACAAGGCAACAAATGTGTGATTGACTGTGAAAACCGAAATAGCATATCTTGTATAGTTCATAAGGAGCAATCACCCAGTTCATCCCATTCCAAAACCTTTCATAAATCGATCCACTTTCAACTGCAATCCAGACTGAGGTCTCCCTGACATTACTGTTAGGGACAACCTCTTCCTAACAACAAGAGGAGGACCCAATTCCTCCTCAATCAATAAATTAGCCCCATCATCTGAGCCTACATCAAATTGTTGCTCTTCCCTAGAATTTGGATTATAGTCATGTGGGTGGCTGTTTTTTCTGTTATCTTGATTGAGGTCTTTAAATGGTTCCAATTTTGGAGCAGTTGCCATTGTTACAGATCAATTAATCAAATGGAAATTCCAACTGCATCCACTTATTTGAGTGGGTGTCATAAGCCCAAAATCTGTCAACTTCTGGCGGATGTGTGCACTGCAGGGATTGAGATAAAGCAAAATAAACTGTAAATTCAAGTATGCCAATTGCAATAACCCAAAGGAGCTTGTGGGTATTTTTGAAATATGAGCATCCCATCTGTAAACCAGGCCAGGAATCATAACCTCCAAGTGGGTATTAAAGGATGGCAATGGCTTGAAATGGGCTAATCCATCCAAGAATATTACAGCTTTCTTTGTGTTTGAAAATTATGGTGTATGTAATGTTTGTTGGCTCATTCATTCATGTATGGCCAGTTTTGTGCTTCATGTTAATATGGGTATTGGGGATTATGAGAGATAATCTACTACTAATTGAAATACACAAAACTCTTCATCAATGGAGAGTTTGTTGATTCAATTTCAGGTAATGCGTATATATATTTTTTGCTATAATTTCTTATTTTCACTCATTGCAGCCAGCTTTTGAGTTCATATGGTAGTATGTGATTCCACTATATTTTTCTTTCTTTCTAGTACCATTGATCACCTGAAAAAGGTTTACCAGTGCACTGGAGTTTTTAGGGGGACAAATACCAGATCTATTCCTTCAGTCTTTAAAAAAACTATTTGAATTTTTTTAACAACTGTTATTTTCTATTACTAGAATGTATTCATTTATTTAATTAGTGAAGTTATGTATTAGTATTTTTATTTTCTTTTTGGTGTGTTCATAATACACATCGTCTCCTTTCACAGACAGTACAGGGCAATGGGAAACAACATGGAAGGCTTATTACCATAACAGCGAAAATTCTGGGTGTGTCAAAATAGTGTGTGGATTTGGTTTGTGGTCGGATTAAACTTTTAGGCTTGTAAGGGAGTTGTTTCAGGTTATTTGACATTGATTTGGATGTGGATTTAGTAGATTTTGTCATTCAATTACTTGGATTATGTTACTAGAATGAATTAATTTATTTAATTAGTGAAGTTATGTATTAGTAATTTCTTTTTCATTCTGGTGTGTTCATAATACATGTTGTCTCCTTTCATAGTATAGGGTAATGGGAAACAACGTGGAAGGCTTATTACCATAACAATGAAAACTTTGGGTGTGTTCAAATAGTATGTGGATTTGGTTGGTGGTGGGATTAAACTTTTAGGCTTGTAAGGGAGTTGTTTTAGGCTATTTGACATTGATTTGGATGAGTACTTAGTAGGATTTGTCATTCAATTGCTTGGATTTTTGTGAACAAGAACATCTTTTGCATGGTCTATTTGAGACCTAATCTCTTTGTACGAGTAATTAATAAGTTGTTCCTTAAAAATTATCATGACTTGGTTCATGTAAGCATAGTAACATGAATCAATGCATCAATGGATTATTTAATTGTGCACTTTCAATTTATATAGATGGAGAAATAGCCCTCCTCTCTCTCTTTATACATACATACATACATACATACATATATATATCTTTCCATATCTCTCTCTAACTCATACACACACACTCCCTATATCTCTATCTCCCCCCACTCTATTTTTCTCTCCCTTGCTCTCTCTATTACTTGTTTCTCTCACCATATCTCTTTATATCTCCCTCTCTACCCCTTATTTCCCTCTTTCCCTATTGCAAACATAAAATAAAGATGTTCTTAATGGAACCTAATTATCTTCCTAATTCAAAGGTTTTGTTTCAGTCATGTTTAAAACCTTATAAGTGGATGCATAGTTGATTTGAAGATGTCACTCTTCCGTTCAAACCTTTGTTGCACAAAGTCATTATATAAATGACCTACCAAATGACCTCGTGTATTGCACAAAAGTATGCAAAAAATAGACCAAATATTCCCTAATTGCCTTTCCACAACTCTTCGATTGCGCACCAAGATGAGATTGCTAGTTTAATTGTAACCAATTGTTTGAGTGAAATTAGCTTTATTGAGATTTACAATCACTATTTGTGTCATTGACAAAACATCTGTGTGCATTAAACAATTCATAATCTTTTAAATAATTTTTTAAATAATAATATTTTATTTAAATATAATATATCATCTGCATTGCGAGTCGTTTGCATTATACTTTGAATGTAATATCTCAATGATTTTCATGATATAATGGTTTTGGAAATAGTGTGAAAGGGGGCAAGCAACCTTTACAAAAGGAATGTTTCACTCGACTTTAGCATCTACAAATGGAGGATTTTACTTAAGAGATTTTTGTTTTTACTAAATTTATGTAATCATATTAGGTTTCAACTAAACTAGTTTTAATTTTTTAAATTATGATATGTTATGAATAATATAATAATAATAGTAATCAATTAAATTAGTTTTTTCTTGTGGCTGAAGAAAGTTAAATCTTTAAGTTTGGGATTTTTTTAATATTCAAACTAACAATTAAATCTAATATATTTAAATTAATATTAATACAATTAATTTAATATTCATTTGGGGCTTTTGTTAATCTTATGGTAATAAATTTTTATCAATTAATTTTTTTTTATCTATATGGTGAAGAAAGTTTAATCTTTAAATTTGGGTTTTTTGTAATATTCAAACTGGCAATTAAATCTGTAATATGTATCTAAATTAATATTAGTACAACTAATTTAATATTAATTTGCCATTTTTTTTAATCCTAAAGTACTTTTTACTTAAATAATGATATTAATGTATATTATGAAGAATGTAATAACATTAATGTTCAATTCCATTTTGATTTTGTTTGAAGGGGAGGTGATTGTGGTGGGGATTCAGAGGATGAGGATGGGTTTTCCTAGGTTTCTGTTGGGTTTTATTTGCGTTTCCTCTTGCTAGGTTTTGAGAAAAGGCACGTGTGGCTTCTCCTTGACCTTGTTAGGGTTGTTTTGGCTGTTGTTGGGTTGTGTTTCTCTTTGCTAGTCTTTGCCCCCCTGATTGGATATGGCTACTCCAAGTTGGGGAAAATTTTGGGTTTCTTGGGAAGTTTACTTAATCTTTCTTGTCTCAGGAGTTTCCCTACTATTTTGCGTATATTACTCTTGGAGGTTGCTCTTGCTTTGTCTCACTTGAAGGTTGCAGAGTCTCTTTGTACCAATTGTGCTTCTTTGCTCCTTCCATTATTTGTTCCTACTTGTCCTTTGCTTTGTATCCCTAGTGGTCTTCAGTTTTGTTGTGGGTTTGGGTTCTCTATGTTTTGTAAATCCCTTCTAGAATTTTACATCAAAGTTTTGGCTTTCACATTGAGCTTATTTCCTTCTTCTTCCTACATATAATTTTTTGCTTTCACATTGACCTAATTTCAAAAGGAATGTTTCACTCGATCATGAATACCCTTATTTGATTAAATTCACCAATTTTCTTCTCTTAATTAAATAGATCATTGATCTAATTAAGTCGTTCTCTCTCATTAATTAAATAAATCAATCTGATCTAATTAACCTTGGCTCTTTATTTAATTAGACAAATCAATTTTATTTAATTAATTTCTAAATTATATCTATTAAATTAAATAAATTAAAACCCTGTTTAATTTAATCTAACTAATCATCGCCTTTACTTAAGTAAAACAAAATATTTGTTTAACTATCTCTAAAATCACATTCTTCTCATCTTTGATTTAAATCAACCCATAAATCTAAGTCAAATTTGCACATCATCTAATCCCTTATTAAATTAATTAACCCTTGATTAATTTAATTCTAATTTAGGTCCCATCCTCTAGCCTTTTCCAATTGCACATGAAAATAGATTTAATTCATTTATTAAATCCCTATTTTCTCTCAACATGGCATAATAGGGGGATATTCTTCCAAATTTGAAATCTTTCCAAGCAGACTTTGTCCTTCCAAGTGGACTTTTTCCTTCCAACAAGACATTTATTTCATCTTTTGCATTGAGGCAAGTGGCATTTATGACATACATTTTCCCTCTTACATGTTATTTCATTATTTTCAAATTCCACCTAATTGCATTTATGGGCACATTCATCAAAATGTGTGCATCCCTCATCCATTCTCACCTTGACAAGTGGCACTTGGCCATTGGTTGAGAGTTAGTCCCACATTGCTTCATTAAGGGAATTTATCCATCTTGTCTTTGTATACATACGAGGTTTCTTTCCTCATTCGATATGAATCCACAATTTGAGAAAACTTACTATACTAAATTTCATCTTCAAGCATTAGGATTTTTATCCATTTCAACAAGGAATAGCTAGGTTATTGTAGGTTTTCTCCATGTAGTTCATTTGAAGTAATCACCAAATGGATCAATCATCACCAAATATTTAAGAGCTTGCATAGGAGTTGGGAAAGGGCCAATTTCCACATCAAATTTGAACCAACTCCCCCATAAGATCATTTTAATATGATTTAATCTATTCCCTTGCTTTTTTATTGTGTTCTTGCTTTTATTCCTATTTTGAACAATTTTAATGGATTTTATGGGGAACTTTGATCTTGGCTTGCATTTGAATCTTCTAATTTGTTTTTTTGTTGTCTCTTGCAGGTACTAGGATCTTGGTTCTACAAAAGCTTTCATGATAGCGGTTATCATTAATAAGTGTGGGATAAAAAGAACCCTTGTTGACAATGTCTCAACCCCTAACATTTGTAGCATAAACCTTTTGGATAAGGTTTGTATTATCTATTCATGGATTTGATAATGTAGGAAAGCAACTTCTTGGTGTGATAACATTTCCTATTAGCATTGGAAAAAACATAATGCACACTCCAGTGCATGTTATGCCTTAAAATATTTCATTTAATCTTCTTTTAGGAAGACCATGGCTTCACGAAATGCATCCATTTCCTTCAACTCTTCATCATTTAATGAAACATGTCTATAACAACATAGTTTATACAATCAAGGTTGACCATAAACCAAAAAATTGTTTTCACACTAAGAAAGACATAGAAATTCTTTTGAAAATATTGACAACAACTGCACAAGTAGAACAAGTGCAAGAGAAAGAAAGAGAAAATAATATTGAAGAAGTCACAAAGTTATTGGGGGATGATTTGGGTTCCTTAGATTTCATGCCTACATTCATTGGAGAATAGAAGATCATAACAAAAGAGCCTGAAAAGAGAAAAGAACCAGTGGTAGTGTCAACAAAAAATTCAGAAGAACCTTTGAAAGCATCGAGTTCAACCACTTTAGAAGAAGAGAACATACACAACAAACCTTGATGAAGTGGACTATAAACAACTATCGAATCCAAAAGAAATGGAAAATCTTTATGGAAGAGGTTACAAACTTTTGAAAGAACCTGGTTATAGTGGCAAAGGATGTGGTGCTAGAGAACAAGGAATTTGTGTCCCTATGGAGCCTAAAACATAAGTAACAACTAGTGGTATTTGTTATTGTCCTTCAAAAGAGACAAAAGTAGTAGAAAAGCCTTCACTCAATACCAACACTATTACAAAATATTCTCCTAAGCCAACTCTAACATTAGTGTATCTTGAACTGATAGGAAGAACTAGTGATCTTCCTTATTGTCCTTCAAAACAAATGAAGGAATCAAAGAAATCTTCACTTAATATCAATTTCATCAGGCAATACATTCCTAGTCCTTTAAGGGAGAGTACAATATATCACAATCCAAAGAGTCTTTTGTATGTATGACAACTTGTACTAAGCAAGAGATATCTTCGTCACAAAAGAAAGGAACATTTTATACTATTGATCAAAAGAGTATCCCGTCAAGACTCCTCCAAGATCATTTGATATCTCTCCCTCTAATATCATAAAAGAAATTCTACAAAAAAAAGTTCATTCTGTGCACATCATAGAGTTAATGGTCATTATACTAATGAATTACTAGCTTACAGATTAGTAGCTTTATGTATCTTGCTCATTTCCATTAATGGTGGTTTAATATTAGGTGCAACCATTTTTTCTGTGGCAAAAACATGATAGTTCTTCGCATTTGTCTTTTTCTCTATGATTGGGGGACCAAGGATAACTAGTTTTTTGAGGTAAAAATTATTTTCTTCCTTAGTTTCTACTTAAAATACCAACATAGCAACTATGTTGGAATTTTAAGTGGGGGCCATGTTGTCCCCCATTCATTGTGGAAATTCCTCTTGGTGGAAATTCTATGGATTGCATTTCCTAGGTTGTGAATATTTTATCCTCAACTAGTCCTCTCTTGGAGGCATTAGGCATGATGTTCCCTAAGAGGAGACTTTACATGAACTAAGTAAAACCCATTTGAACATGTCTTATCATACTTGAATTTTTTTTGTAAGTGTTTAGCATAGTGTAGCTTGCTAACCTTATAAAGCTCAAAGTTCATATTTATGTTGTGCCTTATCCAGGTTATTATAGGTATAACTTTGGTATGGCCTGTATGGTGAGATTTTTTAGACCTGGTATGACTTTCTCATTTAGCCACTTTTTGGGGGATCACCTAGTGGATATCCTGAGGTTCCATTAGCCCATGTGAGCATGCATTGTTGGTTGCATATTGGAAATCATGTTACACTTATGAATGCATTTTTGGAAAAACAATTGAGGCTTGATCCACATCGAGTTGGAAAAATAGTCAAGGTTTCATCCACTCTTTTTATTTTTATTTTTTTTCTTTTAGTCTTTGGCATTGTATGCTTGTGTGTCTTGTTTTGCTGCTTCATATCATACATCTTTTGTGTGTCCATTTGTGCTTATTTTGGTTTGACAGAGGATCTTGGTCCTACGGTCTTGGACAACATCCTTGATCTTTTTCATCCTATCCCATAAGCATTGGTGCACTCAGGCCCCTCTTTACGTATATTTGTCTACTTTAGTGTGAGATTGCACTTGTACTCCTCCTCTCACTAAAGTGGGAGCTAAATGTAGTATGGAAAAATGTATCCCTATATATATTTTCTCACTTGTTTGTGCCTTCCTAATTAAAATGAACTTAATAATGCCTTAATTTAGAAATCATAACTATATTTACTGTTTCTGCCTTATTTGTAATTAATTGATCAATAGAAAGGGTAAAATTATCATTTACTATGAACAGTTCAATTTGACAAAACAATCAATAATACTTTTACACCTTATTTGTATTAAAAATAAATAATCTTTATTTATTGTTAAAATTAATAACTTTTTATACAATTGAACCATAACTTGCATTAAATGTTTTTTTAATATGAAGGAAAAAAATATATGTTAAAACAACTGATTACAAAGTAGGATTGTCAGTCTTAAAATGCATTCGAGCACACCAATTCCAAAAAATCTTGAAAATTCAAAATAGGACTCTAGTCGTAAAGAAAAAAATCCAAATACACCAATTCCAAAAAATCTTTAAAATTTCATAATAGGACTGTCAGTCTTAAAGAAAAAAATTCGAATATGCCAATTCCAAAAAATCTTCAAAATCCAGATATGAAGGATAATCACTACAAGAAGAGGAACATTTCAAACCTAACTACAAGATATAAACCCTTATTACCGTAAGATTGTTCATGTTGTGAGTATTTTAAGAAAAACCACCTAAACAAAAGTCAATGAAGAAAAGAATAAGAAAGTTATGTTAAAACAATTGGACTATAGCCTCCATAGGATGTTTGGGAAAGAAACGTGTTTGGCATTCCATGCCCAGATATAAACCCTTATTACACTAAGAGTGTTCATATTGTGGTTGTGAATATTTTTAAAAAGACCAAAAAATAGATCAATTAAATAAATAAATAACCCTCCATAGAATGCTTGGGAAGGAAATGCATTCGGCGTGGCTAGACGAGTTCACGCGCAACATAGGAATATGCATATCTTTAATCTAGGGTGGCCACTCATTAATTATAGGCCTTTAGTCGGTGGCCCTTCTCTATTTATTTACGCTCGTTACTCTTGTCTTACACAGTTTGAGCAGTTAATTTGTGTTTGTTGATCTGCTACACA
>VDFB02115024.1:0-42265 GCA_007258455.2 Sequoia sempervirens
CATTCTTCAGCTTCTATGGATCTTTCACCATTTCAGACATGTTATGGCTTTTTACCTTCTAGCGTGGTTGATGTGTTTGTGGAACAGCCATGTAAGAAAGGTAAGAATGTTGACTCAGAGGTGAATAGGGCTGAAAAGTTCTTTGAGCATATCAGAGAAGTGCAGCTCTAGGTGCAAGAGAAGTGTTGTACCCCAAATAATTTTTTTGGCATTCTGTGTAAATTGAGCTAAATCTTGTTAAAATGCCATGAAAGGTCTGTTTTAGGTCAAACCAATCATAGAATCTTGGTGGGTTTCTGTCAAGGAACACATGTACAAAATTCTGAAAAATTGAAAATTAGGGTTTTTTCCCCTATTTTCAGGGAAATCCCCGAAAATAGGACCTTCCCAGAAATGACCGAAAATGATTTTGATAGGCTTAAAAGGCTTCACGATCACATTGGTCAAGTCAGAATCATCAAAAGACACGTTTTACTCTGGTGGGTCTATTTCTCTTTTTCAGGAACGAAGTTAGGAGCTCCGCAGCCATTAATGGCAGATTGGCCAGTTCCAGGTGCTAAAAGCTAACCTTTGAAAGCTTCAACGATGCAACCATGGCGGAAAAGGTCAAAAATGATGCTGTTTGATGAAGGGGATTTTCAAAATGAAAAATGCTGAGAATTGACTAAGTCTGGGATTTTCAAAAAATGAAAAATGCTGAAAATTGACTAAGTCTGGAGAATGCACGCCTTGCTACCAAGAGGAGGCTATGCAGTCAAATGCCTTAGTCATTTTTCCCAAACATCCATACACGATGAACGTGAGACATGAAGAAATGGTGATCTTCGACGGAGGAGTTTCCTGAAAGTGAAAAAGGTCAAAATTTGACTAACTCTGGAAACGTTACGAAGGAGAAACAAGTTCACATGCTGAAAAGAGCCTTTTTCAAGTAGGGGCGCCCAAGATCTTTGAGGGTCAAATGCAGTCAGTAAGATCATCCAAAGCAGTCATTCTCGACGTTTGATTGCTGGCTCAACAGTGAAACAAACATCCAGATCATCCGATGAATAGATCACAAGCAGCTGCTGACGAAGCAAAAAGAGGCAGTTGAGGAAATATCAAGAAACCACAGTTGACGACAAAGTTCTAAGGAAAAAGAGCCTTTCCAAAAGAAAGGCGCCCTTCTTTCTTGACCTCCAGATGCTGATAAATGACAAAAGGCTTCCCAGGATATCTTTCGGCCCGGTGATCTGGAAGCGCATCAACTTTGGAAGATGGCGGACGATACGGGATGAGCAGGCACGGGTGAAGCAATGGGCTTCAAAACGCTGGGAGGAAGCCCTTGGATAAAAGGAACCCTAAAGCTGGCGGGGAATCGGGTTTTTAGAAGTCAGTCATTTTTGGCGGAACAGAGCTGGGTACCTGATGAGACATCAAGCGAAATCATCTGACTCTCCGATCAACGAGAAATCCAGATCAAAGCACGAAAGGTCATTTCAAAAGGCTGAAGAACGAAGATCAAAATTTCACTAAGGCATTAGCAAAAGCGCCTTTTCTTGGGAAAGGCGCCCTTTCTTTTGAAGCCCTAAACTCAGCTTTTTATCATCACCTCTCCCAGGCACTTCTCTTCAGTTTGGATCCAGCTCCGCAGTGAATGTGCTCGTGACGTCTCAGGATCAACAGACAACGCTAGATTCAGGATCAAACAGAGGGTTTTCAGGAGAAAAATACTTGAAAAACTTGCAAAAGACCAAAAGGGACGCCCAAAAGAAGTCAAAGGTCATTTGTTGACTAAAGTCAAAAGCTTTTTGAGTTAAAGTTGGCTAAAACGCTCCACGATTGGTGGAAATCACCTTTTTAACTTTAGATCAAGCCAAAATCACCTTTTGAGCTTGTGTTAGGTCCCCACATTTGTGGATCTGAAGCTTAAACATACATATTCAAGGTGAAGGTGTCCCATTTCATTATTTCATTGCAGGATAAAAGATCAAAAACAGCCACAAGCTCTCAAGGACGCCATTGATAGATCTGAAGGAGGTTTTCATCCGTTCTTCAATTTTTCTTGCAGATCTGAAGCAGAAAAGGATCACTATTTTGAGGATTGGACCCAAAGATAGATTTCTCAGAGAATCAGATAAAAAACTTCCAATCCATCTTCTGTCTACTTCCTCTCTTCTTGTCTTAGGTTTTCTTGCACATTTCAAAAAGGTGGCAGGCTACATCAGATCAGATCAACTGGGTAGATCCAGCATAATTTTCCAGAGAAACCCATTTCGTCAAAATTCCGAAAATCAACATACTTGCTGCCCCTATTTTTGGGGGTTTTCCCGAAAAAGTTTCAGAATCCAAATTCTGAGGAACTGGGTTTGTTTAGCATTGAAGCACGAACAAAACCCATGTGCCAGATTTTTTCCGGAAAAATACTTCTCGGCAGGGCGCTATTTTCAGGGGTTTTTCAGAAGTTGTCTGATCACGTCCGTGTTTACAGTCAACAGGCGAGTTCTTCTTCGCAGAATGACAATTTGGCATCCTTGGGCTCCAATTGAACAACTAGACCTTGCACCAGCAACTCTCCAACCAGATCTTACACACATTGCTGGAGAGCAAACGGACATCACCAACAGTCTGCAAATCTTTATCTTTGAAAAGAATACATCTCCCACTCAGTGAAGACCTGCAGCAGTTACTCTGGACGAAGAAGTAAGAAAGACTGATCTTGCAGCAAAAAGACCAATATTACCATCTCTCACGTGGCAGTAAGCACCTTGGCTTGCCAGCTGCGAAGAGATCATTCCAAGCACGAAGCCGCCAAAGTTACCAAGAGCGATAGCTTGTGCAAGAAGAGATGTCGTGTCGTCAAAGCATTGAATATCCGGAGACGGAAGAAGTCAACACATAGATCAAGGAACTGTTGACCAGAAATGGTGAAATGAGAAAAGCTATAAATGCACCAGAGAAGGACGCCATACACCCTCCAAGTGGCATTCATGAGACTTGAGTTGACTTGACGCTTCTTTCCAAGTCAACTCAAGATGCTATTAAATGTAGTTGGAGTTAACTTGATGCTTCTTTCCAAGTTTAACTCCACTTTCCTTAAATCATGCATTGTCAGATCCCACTAATTAAGGATGTTTAATTGACTTCCATGATTTGTGGATCTTAGATCTCCACTAAATGTGGATGTCTATTTTAGAGGGAGACTTTACATTTAAGTTCACCTTTAGTTTGCTTTCAGTCAACTGAAGTAGTTTCCAGTTGACTCTTTGTTGACTTTCAGTTAACTGAAGTAGCTTTCCAGTTAACTGCTTGTTCCCCCTATTTAGGAATAAATCTTGCTAATTGATTGGCAAGAACTCATTATTAACTCAAGGAGATTTTGGGGTTGCCCACTCCTTTGAGTCCTATAAATAAGAGCCTTGGGCTCATTATTTGTTTAACCTTTACTTGCTATGCAAAATTGCTGCGCCATTGTTGCCAACACTTTGAAAGCGAATATTTGTTCACTCTTGGATGAGAGTTCGTTGGATGATTGTAATTGTGCATGATTTCGTGCCTTTGCTCTCCCAACTTTTGTAATTCGTTGATGAAGCATTGAAGAGGAATATCAGAAGGCGCTTGCATTTTGATCATCTTATTTGAGTTATGTCTACGTCTTGTGTTTAATAGCTTGTTGTCTCATTTCCCTCCTCGGATAGGAGTCCCTCCTCCTTGGATATTTGTTATTGACAGTTATCGTTTGATGTTGTTTAATGTGTTGACTTCCAAGCTATACTTCGGATAGGAGTCCCTCCTCCTTAGCAAGCTCGTTGGCCAAGGCATCGTGACTTTGTTGTTTCTAGTAAACTTTTTCCTAAGCCCATACCTCGGATAGGAGTCCCTCCTCCTTGGCAGGTCTCGGATCTAGTTTACCGTGTAGAGCGTTTGCTTGTACCAACCTTATCCCGGTGTGTACCCGAGAGTTCAGAGCCTCGGTCATATTCTCGGAAGACGGCGAATTCAGGTGATCCAGCCAACCCATTCCCGCTCCTTTACCCTCATGCTCTGTTTACCTTGAAGGTATTGGATAGATAGAAGCTAGTTAGTCGTAGTTGAGATCTGCAGAAACCAGAGAAAAGCTTAGCTACGGCGCATTGTGTTTGTGCACCCTTGTGTCCTGCCACTGAAGCATAAAAAGATAGGAACTTTAGTTAACATTTCCCTTGCCTACGCATTGCTCCCAGCAGAGAGGGACTTCTCCTCTTTAAATAACGAAGAAGTGTTGCAAAACATTTGAAATAGCTGAACGTTTACAATCAACACTCCAGAGGTGCTAATTTAAACGCCAACAAGAAGCATAATGAAGACCAAGAGAAGTATAAGACATGACATGATCAACACTACACAAAACACAAATTCAAGGTGGGTGATCAAGTTTGGTTGCATTTGGGCAAGGACAAACTTCAAGGAGCAGTAATAAAGATGGAGTCTTTGAGATATGAACCTTTTTGAATTCTGGGGTAAGTCAAGAAAAATGCCTTTTGGTTTGACTTTTGACCATATATGAAAGTGTATTTGGTGGTTAATATAGAAAATTTAAGATTGTTTGAGCGATCAATGTTGGATGAGGAAGAAGAGTTGGTGTTACCATCAACATAAGATCTCAGTCTAGGTCTATTGGAGGAGCTTGAACAAGATGTGGTGTGATGAGCCCTGCTGGCTCTTAACTCAAAACCCCAATTTTTCTTAAGTCTTTAGGTGTTATTTAGTTTTTTAGAGAATTCTTGATAGACAAAAGAGAAGGGGCGCACAACATAAATGCTCATAAAATATAAATTTGCACTAATTTCTTCAGAATGAAAGTATAGAAGACATTATTTAACTTCAACAAATAGATTGCGAATGATAAACATACCAAAATATCTCCAGATTATTTAATTAAAGAAATAAGCCAGTTTGACAGTCGGAAATGATGAAATCAAGCAAATAAGCTCGCCCAAGCTCCAGATCTGACTTCTCCCACTCATAAATGAGATACAATGGCCTGGTAGAGGTAGACGCCAAGGTAGAAGCACAAAAAAGAACAAAGAGGAAGGCGTTTCAACTTCTTCCTTCACACGCCTTTCTAGAACAAGCACAAAACTTAATGCAAATGTACGGCCAAGAAGGAGGTGATGTAATAACATTGCTGGAACCCCAGATCTGATGAAGGTGGCGCCTCTGGATGAAGAAACCCTCTTCTGTACTGCCAATAACTAAATACTGAATAATAAATCTCTGTTTAAAGCCTGTAGAACCTCTGAATGAAGCTCTCCATTGCACTGATTCGATTGATCTTTCACAATCTCAAGAGTGCTCAACACTGAAGAGGTACCGTTCTTCAATGGACAAATTTGTTCAAACCCTGATCACAGGAGAATGCACAGGAAATGGCACAAGGCAAAGTCGAAATTATCAAAGGTGAGTTTCTCATTGCCAAAAATTGCTTTATACTCAAATGGCACGCATTTCCAAGAAGATGCGCCCTTTTATTAATCATTTAAATCTTTTAATATTATATTAAGTCTTTTCAATAGTCATAACTTAATACTTGAGCACCCTTTAATATTTTAAGAGATTAAAATATTAAATCACCTTTTTAGAATAATTTAAGTGATATAAAATGTATTAAAGTCGATGTGACTTTAATAAAAAGGTATTAAGTTAAATAATTAACTTAATCACTTAAAAATTCATAACTTGCTCAAAACTTTGAATATTCCTGTGTCGTCAGAAGCTGTGAACTCCTGAAATGCCAACGCCCGCTGTGATCCAATCACTGGCCTCTGAAAACAAGAACAATCAACCTCTCCAGAAAGTACCACTGACCCTCTAACCAATCCAGCTAGCCCACAAGGGTCCAATAACGGGCTAACACACTGTTTCCGAGAACTGTCTAGCGAGGGGACATCACATGTGGTACTTCAGAAGGAGAGGCAAACATGGAAGAGGCTACAAGAAACATGGATGGTTGGGTTGAAGAACAACTTCCAACCAAAGCAAAATGGTGCCCTAAGGATGATGTTGGGAAGAAATTTCCACATCGTATGATTCTTGAGGTTTTGGGAACTAAAAGCCTCCTAATTGGGGAGGAGCAATCCAAAAATTGAGTCTTGGTCGTGATTGAAAGGTTGGTTTTTCTCCACTTAAGCTGAGGAATTCAATCAAGGTATATTTCCATGAGACATTTTTGCCATTTTGGCACAATGAGAAGATGGTAAAGGGTTGTTGAAGGCTTAGGGTGATCTAGAGCATCTTGGGAAATACATTTTTGTGTGTAGTTCCAAAAAATGATGATTTTAGCTAACATTTGTAGAATTGCTGCTTACATAGGGGGTGAATGGCTTGTTTGCCTTGACGAACTGTTTGACTGCCTCAATGAACAACTTAACTGCCCTGATAAACAACTTAAAACTTGCAAGCAAATTACTAGCAAATCGATAAACAGGTCTAGTTTGAATGTGGCATGTAATATAAAGGGTTTGTTTTGTTCTGTTTCATTTTCCAGATATTATGGCTCTTGATTTTTCATTTCTTGGAAGGAACCAACATCCACTTAGGCACGTTTGCAAGATGGTTTGAGTGTTGGCACTCTTGTTTATCTTCAATGTTAACAGTTTTATGCTTTGGCAACCATTGCTGGAGCAGGGTATGAGACAAAGCAGCTTGAGGATGAATGGTTTGACTTTTGTCACTTGTTGAAGAGTTGTAAAGGTCATCTCTAGACCTACATTTATCTAGTGGATTTGGAGAGTGATTTGTTCATCCAAACTGGAGTTTTTCCCCTTTATGGGTTTCTCCAGACCAAAGCTCTGTACTTCAGTCATTGTCTTGTGTGTGTTACTCTAATTTCTTGCTTTACATTGCTTTGGTATAATGTTTACTTGCATAGCTATGACTGTTCTGTGGAATTAAAGGCTGCATTCATTGTTTTCAGTCATATGAAGATTGTTTTGAGTAGCTAGGATTGTAGAATCTGTAATTGGTAAGCTGTTTGAGAGTAGCTGAACCAGTTTATGGAATAGTTCCATGGACATTGGATTCATGGTAACTATCTAGAAGTTGAAATGAAACTGTCATATGCAAAATGTCTAAATCAAGGAACAAACTAATAATCATGATCAAAAGTGATGTTAGGAAAACTATTAGAAGAGATTTTGGGGTTTTGCATCTCTCTTATTTTACTCTTGAAAATGAGAATAGAAGAGTAGATTATTCTCTTCCTATTCTGTGTGTTGTTTAAAGCATCCATTCTTAAGGTTACCATGCTATCAAAGATGTATAGAAAGGGTACCATCATAAGAATTTAGCACATGGTAGCACTTTTTGCTCGAAATAATATTTATATCTAAGGTGGATGTGATGAAAAAACAACAATCAAATGCAATTGATGTCCCATGCAAGTACATTATTGAGTTATGTAGAAGTATAACTACATAATCGTAATTCCAGAACCCCTTCCTTGAGACACTTTTCAAAAAATGCTATGAGAGTGCATGTGGAAATTTTAATAGTTAAAATTATGTGGAAAAAGAAAATAATATTATATTCCCTCAAAGAGCCTATAGAAGGAGAGGTTTGGGAGAGAAGAAGGCATCTATTGTAATGTGATCAAACCCCCGTTTTCTGCTGTGTTCATCTTTTTGCTTAAGGAAGAAAACCCTTTTGGCATTGGGATTTGGAGGACAAAAACCCTCTGGATTTTTAGATTTGGATTGAGGATGAAATGTAAGAGTTGAAGATTAGCTCAACACCCAAGAACACTTGCAAATACAATGATAAACCTTCCACAAGAGAATATGCAAGAATATGAGCTTGCTTGATATTAAGACCTCTCAAATGATGAGGTATGAAGTATGATAAAGTATGATACAAGCACCTTCCTTATATAGGCAAGGTTGAGATGTAGGATGTAACATGATGTTGACATGTGTCATAATCTTATGACATGTGACAACTAACTAACTATCTAGGAGAATGTGAAGTCTAGATAAGGCCTCTAGAAAGAATCTTATTTCCTAAACATGTGAATAAGGGTCAAGGCCCCATTATAACCTATCACCTAGTGAATGCAACCTAGGAATTAATTAAATGCCTAAGTAAACTTATGTAAGTGTAATTAGATAATTAATTACACCAACACCCCCCATAAGTGCAACTTAGGGAGGAAATGATAATGCAAATGATGATGCAATGATGGGTCTTGACTACATGGCCATTTTAGGTACCCATGTACAAATGATAATGCAATCTCTTACAAACGGAGCAAAGGAGAAAACCCAGTGGGAAGAAAATTCCTCTCCAAAAAAGAGATATAATGTAAATAAAAGTAAATCATGTGAGGAAGGATGGAGGACTCCATGATACCCCCCAAGTACACCATCCGTCACATAGATACATTACAATCAATAGCCCCCTCCATAAGAGGGAAATAGAGAGACTATGTAGCCCCCCCCACAATGTGTGTTTGCTTGCAAAAATGGTAAGTGCCTACAGACAAAACAGGATCCAATGTCGACAAACAACTTGTCTCCCTTTCGGAAGAACTAAAACCATGTACAAATGCAGGAATGCTTCCCATTCCAGATAGGAATTAAAGGAAGGATGCATATGCATGATGATGATGTCCCTGAAAGTTGCTCATGTGTCTCCTTGCCCAATGAAGATGAAGATGCCACAATCAAATCAAGTACATGCCCAATCAACGAAGAAGGTGACAAATCAAGATATGTGGAAATTGATGTTGAACAATATCCAAAGACAAAATGGTTTGACAACAGTTGTGCAATGGTTGTCATCAAATATGAGAGATAACCCCTCAAATGTGTCCTCCAAATCTGAAATGTGAGACTCCACAAACAAAGATGCAATGTTTGATAGATGGGAATCGCAATTAGGAAGACAATGAGATACTTGTTGTAATGAATCACTGGACATGCTCAATGAATTATCATCATAAGAATGTTTTTGTTGAATAGGAATGATGGAAGCCTCAATCAATGACTCTGCACAAGGAATCACTGAAGGTGAAGGTACATCAACTGTCTCTGATGGAGAAGAAGCATTTGAAGAACACTCGTCAACCTCTTCAGAAGATTCAAAGTATTCCAAATATTCAAACTCCTGCATAGTATCATGATCATAGGGTATCTTGTCTGAAAAATGAAGAGGCACAAGACAATCTGAATAGGATCATCTGGGAATGGTTGAGTATTAGGATCTCCAAATATACAAATGAGTATGAGCACCTTCTTTATATAGGCAAGGTTGAGATGTAGGATGTAACATGATGTTGACATGTGTCATAATCTTATGACATGTGACAACTAACTAACTACCTAGGAGAATGTGAAGTCTAAATAAGGCTTCTAGAAGGAATCTTATTTCCTAAACATGTGAATAAGGGTAAAGGCCCCCATTATAACCTATCACCTAGTGAATGTAACCTATGAATTAATTAAATGCCTAAGTAAACTTATGTAAGTGTAATTAGATAATTGATTACACCAACATGAAAATCCTCTTTTCCAATATAGTGATTTCATTCAGGGATCATTGGTGTGTTGAGAAGTTTGAAGGAGTTCGAGTTTCATGAGTATTATTGCAGATTTTCAAATTGTGAAGTTCGCTATATTAATCTGCACTGTTGCTACAGTGATCCGCACTACTGCTACAATAATACGTATTGCTGATACATTAGTACGTACTGCTACAGTGTTATGATATAGTAGTTGATAATTTTTGTTGGTTTGTGGATTTTCAGTTGGTAAAGATTTCTAGTTTATTTTGTGAAGGGTTTCAATCTTATTTTGCTGAATGATTATGCTTAATGTGTGTAACGTTTTCAATAAAATATTAATATTGCTTACTGCATATTGGAAGAGTGCTGTCATTAGTTTCCAGATTTGTTTGTTGAAATGTTTCAATATTGTATCCTTTCATTTGCAACCAACAAATTTAATCGTAAATATATTTGGGAGCCTGCTGTACAATTGTGGAGGTCCCTAGTGCAATTATTATTATTGCAGGGCTGTCATGTTCTACCCACATAAGTCTACGTGATCACGGCATCTAAATAGTCCAGGAAAGAAAAAAAGATCACATCGCCGCTTATAGTCTATGCTAAGGAACTAAATTAGCAAAAAGGTCGATTCATATTTGAGAAAAGAATGTCATCGGCCATGACTACAAAAGTATAGTATTAACAATAAAAAGGTCTTTAGGGAGTACTTGGTTATGAAGGGATGTGTCCCTTACTAAGGTAAGGATGTGAATGAAAAGATGTGACTATTTCCCGCGCCCCCCCCCCCCCCCAATTAAAGATATATAAGAGAGGCAAAAGCATTTGAAGAAGGCATCAATGGGATCAAGCAAGAAAAGCATTAAGAAATCAGAACTGAGTAAGAGCAGAAATAGATATATTATATCAGCAACTAGACTAAAAGATAAATATGTGAATATAGAAGAATTATAGGCATATTTTTATATGTTCTTGCCATAGAGATGCTTGCAGAAATTATTGATCTTGTGAGTAATCTAAATGCTTATTTTTATTATAAACATGTAATGGAAGATTCATATAATAACCTATTCTGAATTAAGTAGAAATGATTGCAAAACAGGAAGGCCGATCAACCTTTCAAGTTCATTAGAGGTGAAGGCCAATAGACCCGCCATCAAGTACGCCACCATAGGGGGTTAAGCTTCGTGGGTCGTGAGGCATATGTGTACTCCTGAGCTTGGTGGAAGGGAGGTAGTCTTCATGCTCTTATCAAGCACGACACCCATAGGGTGTTAGGCCTCATGGGTTGGGAGGCTTATTAGTGCTCCTGGGCTTGATCAAGGAGGATGGTTAGCCTCCAAGGTGGATTGAGGGATGGAAGGGCGACCCACCTTTCCATGCGCTCGCAGTACAAGGATAACTATCCTTGAGACTGCGGTTTGCAAGGTTTCTATCAAATTCCAAATATGGTTACTATAGGAATATGTAACGTCCCCAAAATTTTGATAACGTGATTTAATTAGTTTAAGTTGTCCAAAAATTAATATTATTTCAAAAGGATGACTTTAATTAATTATTTTAAGTGAAATAAAGTGGAAATAATAAAATATTAAAAAGGTCACTTTATTAAATGAAGTTTCTTCTAGAAGCTGGAGTTAGTTGCAAGTTGGCTTCTTCTAGAAGATTCATTGTAGCCTTTAAAAGGAGTTGAGTGCAAAGCATTTGGGCATCTAGTGTTGAGTTGATATTTCTTATGCTTTATGCAAAGGCTTGAATCTTTGATTTAGCTAAATCTTTGAGGACGAAAACCTTCAACAGATTGGGGAAAAGGGTTGGATGAAAACCTAGCTCTTTTTGGGAGTGGATTCGCGATGGAGTTCACATGGGGCTTACTGGTTTCAAGTTTGGAGCTTCAAAGGACATTTGCTAAGGAGAGCTATTTTTGGAAAATTTTGTGTCTTCTTCGAAGACAAAATTTCCAAGATCAATTTGATATATAAGGTGCTATCTTAATATTTCGATATTCTGATAATTGACTATCTACATATTCAGGGGGTTTTGGGAATTTTTAGAATTGAAGGATTTTGCAGTTTGCGGTACTATCATATTATTGTATAAGTTTTCAATTTCCTGATAATTCAGATGTAGAAAAGAAAATAGAATTGCAGATAAGATAATGGGTATACAAAGGCTAATAATTGAGGGATCAATTATTGCAAAGAGGAATCGTAGGGATTTTATTGCAGCCGAATATTAATATTGGTCGATCAGGAGCAGTTTAGACGCTTCAATCAGCCGCTAATTAAAGAATAACAGCTTAATCATATTGTCTAAAGCCGTGGGATAATACTTTAAAAGTGTGTTGTGCTAGTCGGGTCAAAGGAGGCAGATTTTATTATATTTTATAGACTTTGGTTGGAGTCTATCAAGAGCCGCAAATCCTCATATATCTTCATCGCATCTTCCAAAGACCACGGTATTGAAGCTACTGAGTTGGAGCATGTGTGGATTCAAAGAAGTCAAAATCATTCGAGACCTTCCTAATTCATAGCCACCAGCTGGGTTAATACAAAGGGAGCCACTAGATATTATTTGAAGAAAATCGTGGTTGCCGCCAGAGCTTCACAAAGTATGTGATATGAGAATATTAGTCAGAAGTCGCAATGTAAATCGCATACAAAGGCATATATAATGTCCACAGTAAGACAAAATAACGCTAGCTTGTGATGGTTGTTGCCATTCAGATTAAAAGGAGTTGCTAATATTTATTTTCACTGATCGCTCTTGTGCCAGGAGTAACTGGAAGTCATTGTGGCATCAATCAAAAAGAGCCTATGTGGAAATTTAAATAGTCAATCCACAGGTAAGACAAAACATTGGATTAAGAAGGGCCCAATAATAATATTTGGTGGCATCGGGTATTGCTTGTAGAAAAAACAAAGTATGGAAGTATCGTTCAATTGCTAACATGTATCAAACAAAGATCAATGTATCGAATGATGAAATACAAACCACATGATTTCCACATTGAGGAGCTGACACAATAAGACTTTTGGTGTCAAGTCTGGGAGTCGTTGCCATTGGAGGAAGACTCGATAACTGAAGAGCTTTATTATTATTGTCTGGAGATTCACGTGGGCTGTAGTTGGTGCGTTGGGTGGAAAAGGCATCAATTTCTGAAGTTTGCATTGATTTTGAAACATCCCAGCAACAATTCAAACTCCTTTTTGGGTCTGAGGCATCTTCTATGACCAGGTTTGGGTTATTCATTACCACTTATTAATTGTTGCTGCTCAGTTCATATCTGCAAAAGGGGCTTTCATTCCATATTTAATGGGTTATTCATTAACACTTATTAATTGTTGTTGCTCAGTTCATATCTGCAAAAGGGGCTTTCATTCCATATTTAATGTCTGGGAGTTTTAAATTGTGTTTGTAATTGCTTTTGAAATTTTTTTGGAATATTGTAAGTTCATTTTTGAGTAGTTTGCACTTGCATTAAAGTGTTTTGGGGTGTCCATTTATATTGCAGTCAATGTATAAAATACATTTCTGGGTATGTTCTTCCATAACCATGTGTAAGGCATGTCTTGGTCTGAGTTCTACATCTGCTATATAAACCTGAGTCCTTTGTTCTAGACAATCTGACTTAATATTGTTCAAGGGGTTGTTGCATTATTACGTTCTTGTAATCCCTTTGGTATACTCAGTCAGCTTCAACAGTCATATCCATGGGAAGAATGTATTGCTTGTAATGCTGTTACAGTCAGATTATTATTGTCTGCAAATCAAATGCCCTGCTGTTCATTACATTGTGAAGACACAATGTTTCTCAGTTGATCTTTACATATTGCATTAGAATATTATTATTTGTGCAATGCAATGATGTTGATTTGGTAAAACGAAAATAAATACAAAATTTCAAACAATCCAAGAAGGGGATATTACAGTGGTATCAGACCTTGGATCTTGCCAGCTTGTAGGGTTCATGAGTGATCGGTATAAGAGGTACATTGCAAGAGAAGAGAGAAAACAAATTCAGCGGGTTCAACCCTATCTAGAACAAGACACTTTATCAGCTGCAATAGTAGCAAGGCAACATAATATTGAAGTTGGTTCAACTAGCACAATGGGTGATAGGGATAACAGGGGAAACAAGGAACAAAGTACCTGTGATTGCTTAATGATATGATGAGAGGGCAGCGAGAGTTTCAACAGGGGATACAACAGACTTTGGCACAAATGACAGCCCTATTGATACAACATGTGGCCGGGAACAACAACAACAACCATGGCAACAATGATGGGAATAATGGTGAAGCTTTGGTAAATGGTAGAAGAACAAATCAGCATGAAAAAACCTGAACAATTAATTCTAGGCCCCTAATGCCTACTTCCAGCCGAGAGTCAATACTCAGATAGAGAATGAACCCACCCAAAAGGAACTACAAGATCAAATTTTAGAGGATTGGAGGAATTCAGGATTGGAATTTTAGGCTGAAATGACTTTTCGAGACTACGTGGACCTCAGAATGAAGCACAAACCTCATAGGGGTGGAAGAGCCCATAATAATGATTTACAGTGGAAAGTTGGGAAGCTCACAATCCCACTTTATGATGGCTTAGGGAAGACTACTGTAAGGGCTTGGGTGCAGAAGTTAGACACATACTTTCAGCTTAGTTCGATGCTTGAAGATGAGGCCATCAAATATGCTGCTCTTCACTTAGATGGGATTGCTCATGAGTGGTGGCTTCATGGAATGATAATCATGGGGTAGCAGGAGCGGAGGTAGCATAGGCATAGGTAGTGATGGAAGCAAAGGGAGTCAGGCATAGGCATGATCAAATTGATACATATCACAGAGAGGTTGATAGATAGATTTGGTATGAAAGACCCTAAATTGCATTTTAAGGAGTTGGCTCAACTCAAACAGTGGGGTACTGTGGACCATTATGTTGTAGATTTCCAGAGACTTTCAATGTTTGTTATAGATATCTCAGAAAGGAGATTGGTAGTCCTTTTCATCGATGGACTTTCAAATCCATTACGTGGTTGGTTAAGGGACTCAATCCAACAACTTTGCAGGAAGCTATAAAGAGGGCTAGGGATATGGAATCCTCTACTGCCAAAAGTAAATTCTAGTCAAAGATATTTATGCATAAGAAAGATAAGGATAATAAATTAGAACACAAGTCAGATGGGGGAAAATCAAATCAGCCCAAGCCTACACAACCTATGCTAGATTTTGAAACAAGGATGAGTTGCGTAGGAAGGAGTTGTGTTTTACTTGCAAGGAACCGTGGGACTCAAGTCATAGGTGCCTTGGGAAAGGCAAGGTGCATTACATAGAGGTCTATTCCGATACTGATTAGGAGGTTGACATGAGTTCAGATAGTGATCATGAGAAGCAACCACACAATGATGCCAACATAGGAGATATAGCTCATGGTACTATTGCGTCTCTATCCGGAGTTCCTAAGTATCATCCTTTTCAAGTGAGAGGAGTTCTTAAGGGACAACTGGTCACTTGTTTGATTGACAGTAGAGCTACTCACAACTTCATTGACGAGGGATTGGTTGTGAGGAAGGGATTGCAGGTTGAGGAATTTCCAGGTTTTAGGGTTATGATGGCTGATAGATTTAAAATGAGTTGTACTAAGAAGGTTCCTTAGTTGAGTGTGCAGTTGAATGATTATGTGGTAGCTGATGATTTTTATGCAGTTGGGATTGGTGAATCTGATGTTGTTTTGGGCATTCAGTGGCTACAGTCACTTGGGAGATATATCCAGGATTTTCAGCAGATGGAGCCAGAGTTCATAGCGGATGGGAAGAGGATTGTATTAAGAGCTTTAGCAGATGGTGCTCCTAGTGTAGCGACAACAAAGAGGATGGAGGCTCGTTCTATGGATGATGATGTAAATGATTTTTATATGTTGCATACCATTTTCACTTCCAATTATGAGTCATCATCCTTATGAGGATTTGGAGAGCATGATAATTAGAGTAGCGCAGCGGTCTTCTACGAAGACTAAGGTATGTGATGATGAGTTTTCTGATTACATGATGAGAACCATTATACTACTTTCCAGGAGAAATAAGGTGATGTTATTTGCAGACTTCTTGTAGTGTAGTGTTTCAGATAATAGAGTTTGTAGATTTTTGAGATTGATATGGGATCCTAGAAGTTGGTGTTGGGTATGCAGGTATCGATTGCTTGGGGCAAGCAATCTCCGGGAAGGGAGGACTGTAATGTCCCCAAAATTTTGATAAAGTGATTTAATTAATTTAATTTAATAAGTGTCCCAAAATTAATGTTATTTAGAAAAGATGACTTTAATTAATTATTTTAAGTGAAATAAAGTGGTAATAATAAAATATTAAAAAGTTTACTTTATTAAATAAAGTTTCTTCTAGAAGATTCATTAGATCCTTTAAAAGGAGTTGAGTGCAAAGCATTTGGGCATCCAGTTTTGAGTTTATATTTCTTATGCTTTATGCGAAGGCTTGAATCTTTGATTCAGCTAAATCTTTGAGGACGAAAACCTAGCTCTTTTCGGGAGTGGATTCGCAATGGAGTTCACATGGGGATTATTGGTTTC
This sequence comes from Sequoia sempervirens, assembly GCA_007258455.2. Classification (NCBI taxonomy): domain Eukaryota; kingdom Viridiplantae; phylum Streptophyta; class Pinopsida; order Cupressales; family Cupressaceae; genus Sequoia; species Sequoia sempervirens. The sequence continues at coordinate 16,097 of VDFB02115024.1, forward strand.
AGATTTGGAGCTTCAAAGGACATTTGCTAAGGAGAGCTATTTTTGGGAAATTTTGTGTCTTCTTTGAAGACAAAATTTCCAAGATCAATTCGATATATCAAGTGCTATCTTAATATTTTGATATTTTGAAAAAAATTACTATCTACATATTCAGGGGGTTTAGGGAATTTTCAAAATTGGAGGATTTTGTAGTTTGCAGTACTATCATATTATTGTATAAGTTTTCAATTTCCTGATAATTCACATACAAAAAAGAAAATAGAGTTACAGATAAGATAATGGGTATACAGGCTAATAATTGAGGGATCGATTATTGCAAAGAGGAATCGCAGGGCTTTTATTGTAGTCAAATATTAATATTGGTCGATTAGGAGCAGTTCAGACATTTCAGTCAACCGCTAATTAAAGAATAACAACTTAATCATATTGTCTAAAGTTGTGGGATAATACTTAAAAGTGTGTTGTGCCAGTCAGGTCAAAGGAGGTAGATTTTATTATATATTATAGACTTTGGTTGGAGTCTATCAAGAGCAGCAAATCCTTATGTATCTTTATCGCATCTTCCTTAGACCATGGTATTGAAGCTGCTGAGTTGGAGCATATGTGGATTCAAAGAAGTCAAAATCATTCGAGGGCTTCCTAATTCATAGCCATCAGCTGGGTTAATACAAAGGGAGCCACTAGGTATTATTTGAAGAAAATCGTGGTTGCCGCCCGAGCTTCACAAAGTATATGATATGAGAATATTAGTCAAAAGTCATAATATAAATCGCATACAAAGGCATATATAATGTCCACAGAGAAGACAAAATAATGCCAACTTGTGATGGTCGCTGCCATCCAGATTAAAAGGAGCCGCTAATATTTATTTTCACTGATCGCTCTTGTGCCAGGAGTAACTAGAAGTCATCGTGGCATCAATCAAAAAGAGCCTATGTGGAAATTTGAATAGTCAATCCACAAATAAGACAAAACGTTGGATTATGAAGGGCCCGATAATAATATTTGGTGGCATCAGGTATTGCTTGTAGAAACAAACAAAGTATGGAAGTATTGTCCGATTGGTAACGTGTACCAGACAAAGATCAATGTATCGAATGGTGAAATACAAACTGCATGATTTCCACATTGAGGAGCTGACACAATAAGACTTTTGGCATCAAGTTTTGAAGTCATTGCCATTGGAGGAAGACTTGATAATTGAAGAGCTTTATTATTGTCTGGAGATTCATGAGGGCTATAGTTGGTGCGTTGGGTGGCAAAGGTATCAATTTCTGAAGTTTGCATTGATTCTGAAATATCCCAACAGCAGTTCGAACTCCTTTTTGGGTTTGAGGCCTCTTGTATGACCAGGTTTGGGTTATTCATTGCCACTTATTAATTGTTGCTGCTCAGTTCATATCTGCAAAAGGGGCTTTCATTCCATATTTAATGTCTGGGAGTTTTTAACTGTGTTTGTAATTGCTTTGCAAAAATTCTGGAATATTGTAAGTTCATTTCTGAGCAGTTTGCACTTGCATTAAAGTGTCTTGGGGCATCCATTTATATTGCAGTCAAAGTGTAAAGTTCATTTCTGGGTATGGTCTTCCATAATCATGTGTAAGGCTTGTCTTGGTCTGAGTTGTACATCTGCTGTTTAAACCCGAGTCCTTTGTTCTAGACAATCTGACTTAATATTGTTTAAGTGGTTGTTGCATTATTACGGTCTTGTAATCCCTTTGGTATACTCAGTCAACTTCAACAGTCATATCCATGGGAAGAATGTATTGCTTGTAACACTGTTACAGTCAGATTATTATTGTCTGCAAATCAAATGCCTTGCTGTTCATTACATTGTGAAGACACAATGTTTCTCATTTGATCTTTCCATTTTGCATTAGAATATTATTATTTGTGCAATGCAATGATGTTGATTTGGTAAAACGAAAACAAACACAAAATTTCACACAATCCGAGAAGGGGATATTACAGAATATGTTAGGATGATTATTAATACTATCGATTTCTATCTCTTATGGATAATAGTTGTCTTCATGGATTATGTTGGAAACTAACATTATTGCAGGACCTAAACCAGGATTTATATCTTAAAAAGGGTATTTCAATTGGTAAATTTATAATCTTAACTATATTTCATTTCTTATTTTGATTGAAATTGTGCTTTTAGGGAAAAATCTAGGAATATCCCAAATAGGCGATATTACAATTGGTATCAAAGCATTAATCTTGCCAGCTTGTAGGACAAACCTACTTCAACGACCAGTCAATTAGGATTAACTATTCAGCCCTCTTCTTAAGTAAATCGAAAAATAAAATCAAGTAGGCCAACGTTGCATTTCTAAATGTGTGTGCCTTTCATATGTATGCCTTGTGTCTTACATGTATTTATGTGTATGCTTGTATGCTTCGTGTCTTACGTATATTTATGTGTTTGCTTCATGCCTGATGTGTTTTCAGCAAGTGTGTTTATGATTACTTTATGCGTAACAGCTATGAAAATGAAAAATCTATTAAAGAGTACTGCTATAAAATCTGTCAAATGCTTCTTGGGCTGAGAAATTTATTTTGGTGTATTTTTGCCATAATAAAGGAAACAAGATTAGACAACACATGAGGACAGAGTAGGGCAAGCATAACATTTTGAAAGGCGTGGGAAAAGGGATCTAAATAACTTTTGTCTAAATAAAAGAGAATCTAATATCAAGATGAATATGCAGATTGTGTTGGCCCCACGGTTGCCGTTGCACCAAAAGATCGACCTGTTAATGCCTCATACAACCGCTAGAGTTAACAAATCCATCGGAGGCGGTTAGTCCATGGCACGAATCCCGAGGGGAGTGCTGACCTTTTGACAACAATCTCCCCCTCAATGCAAGCTGAGGGGATTCAAATCCGACACCTTTGGCTTTGATACCACTTGTTGGCCCCACGGTTGGCGTTGCACCAAAAGATTGACTTGTTAATGCCCGATACAATTGCCAGAGTTAGCGGATCCATGGGAGGCGGTTAGTCCATGTCACAAATCCCGAGGGGAGCGTTGACCATTTGCCAATAGATTGGTGGTCATTAGGAGAGATATTTTTGAATTTTACATAGATCCCCCCTCTCTTGTCTCAATGACGATGATGTAGAGAGACATATGGAGCCTTGTGTGAATATCATCCCTCATAAATGGCCTATTGTAGATAATGGATATCAACCTTAGCAAAGAAATTTTTGCAATGCATTTCCTAAAAGAATGATATGAATCCAAGAGTAGGTAGTTCATAAAAGAGAAATTGGAGACATGTGATGAGCCTTGCTGGCTCTCAACTCAAACCCCAATAATTTCTTAAGTCTTAATGTGTTTTACCTAGTTTTTTAGAGAATGTTTGTAGACAGAAGAGAAGGGGTGCATCATATAAAAGCTCACAAATTGAGAAATAGAGCTATTTTCTACAAAATGAAAATGCAAAAGGTATTATTTATCAATAACGAATAGATCACAAATGCTAAACATACCAGAATATCTCCAGATTATTTATTTAAAGAAATAAGCCAACTCGCCAGCCAAGAATGGTCAAATCTGATATATGTGGACGCCTAGCCTCCAGAATTGACTTTCCCAACTCAGAAACTGGATACAATGAGATGATAATAGTAGCCACCCATAATGAAGCTCAAGCAAGTGCCAAAAAGGAAGCGCCCTAGCTTCTGGCTTCACACGCCATCCTCCAGAAGGCACAAAATTCAATGAAAAGAGTACGGCCCAATGAAGATACTGAAGGATCAAGGTTGGAGCTACAGAACTGCTGAAGATGGCGACTCTGGATGAAGTAACCCTCTTCTGTACTGCCAATAACTGAATACTGAATAATAAAGCCTTGATTGAAGCATGTAGAACCTCTAAATGAAGCTCTCAACTGCACTGATTTGACTGATCTCTCACAATCTCAAAAGTGCTCAACATTGAAGAGGAATCGTTCTCCAATGGAAAAATTGTTCAAACCTTGATCATAGGAGAATGCACAGGAAGAAACACAATGGCAAAGTCGAAATATTCAATAGGTGAGTTTCTCATTGCCAAAAATGCCTTATATGCAAAAGGCACGAATTCCAAGAAAGATACGCCACTTTTGATATTTAAATCTTTTAAATTATAATTTAAGTCACATTCAATAGTTTTGACTTAAATAAAGTGGGCGCCCTTTTTAAGTTAAGTGATTAATATATTAAATCACTTTAGAGAATATTTAAGTGATTTAAAATGTATAAAGTCAATTTGACTTTATAATAAAATATTAAGTTAATTAATAACTTAAATCACTTAAAAATCCATAACTCACTCAAAACACCAAATATTCTTGTGCCGTTAGAAGCTGTCGACTCCTGAACTGCTAATGCCTGCTGTGAACCAATCACTGGGCTCTGAAACGAGAACGATCAAACTCTCCAGAAAGTACCACTGACCCTCTAACCAATCTAGCTAGCCCACAACGGTCCAATAAAGGGCTAACACACTGTTCCCGAGAACTGACTAGAGCGGGGACATCACAAGACATATCACATTCTTCCAAATTCTAGCTGGGATCATAGAAGAAAGGTATTTGCTGGAGGTTTCAATTACAAGTTGGGAAGCGTTGCCATTGGTTAAGTCTCCACGGCATATGATCCTTATTAACATTAGAAAGGCCTACAATAGTATTCAATGACCCCCAGTTCAACTAATTTGAAGGTGTTTGTTTTTGATGACAAGTTAATTAGGATGGTATCAGGTGTTGATTGAATAGGGTCACTATCTTGCCTCATCCTTATTTTTTATTGCAGCAAAGACAGTTCATTACTTGTTAAGACACTCCTCCCTTGCCCTCCCAATTAAACAATTGATTTTTTGAAATAAAGAATCCAATTTGTTGTTGAAATTGTGTTTTACTTGTGTGGAAGAAAGGTAACCTATTCAACCATAACTTACATGTGTACCAGCATGCCAAAAATTAATAGATTTCATAATTTTGGACAGCTTGACCTCCTTGGGATCTTTCAATAATAATATGTTATAATAAACGTAATAATGAACAACAATTTCAACACAAAGAATCCATCAACTAAGTATTACCTTAGGAAGACATCAAATCAAGGAGGACTTCTATGTGCTAAACATGGGTGATATCGGAGTGGTGTTAGGTATCCAATGGTTGCACTCTTTAGGGAGATATTACCAAGACTTCCAAAAGATGGAGCTTTGTTTTCAACACAATGGCCAAGAGGTGATCTTACAAGGTTTATCTCATAAGATTCCCAAGGAACACTCAATCATAACAACTCAATATAGTTAATGATAAAATCTAACAATATAACTTGATTTTCAAATAGAAATCCACATGTTGCCATCTCTGGTTGTCACAGAAACTTAGGCATAACTAAGCTACAAAGATGGATCAAGATTATCTTACTTTCAAACTTCAAGATATAAGTGCATCGAGATATCATCTCAACCTAGGATTGTCCATCTCTTACAAGCCAAACAATAACATTAAAGTCAACAAGAATATTCCAAAACAATTTACAATGATTTATCTAGAATATTTGTCTTACCCATAACACCCAGTTTGAAACATCACAGAGTGAATTCCTAAGAATGTAGGAACATGCAATTTTTTGTTGTAAATCAAATAACATATTTTGACTCTAGAGAGATCTTAAGAGAAAGTTTGGAAAGAAACATTGGCACTATAATTTGAGGTTTTGAGATTTATCATAGGATATATTCATCAAGCTTCATTGAGGCAGGATCACAATTGTTCTAATAAAGGGTAATCTGTCCTATTCATTTTGAACAAGATCAAATGTACAATCAAGTCCATACCACATATGATCCATCCCACACTCATTGAAACAATGGCGATACAATCAAGTCCATACCACATACGATCTACCTTGTAACCTACAAAATTGATGTAGTGAACTTTATCTTGTGGACCAAATTCACTTCTATATGTAATATCTAGAGTAGATCATTTCATCCAAGGGTCTTCTTCTCTTAAGTCCTTTTTCTTGATTAAGGTAGCTCTACATTCAAGATTAAAGATCAAGACATTAGTATTAGGCATATAGGTATCTTAGATAAATTTGATACAAATCAAGTTACACCAAATTTGTTACATAAGCCTATGCTAAGTTACATTGTGGGCCCATAACCCACAAATCCCAGGATCATTCCCACCTCTCAAACTTTGGGAAAAAATGATATTGTTTAAATGAATTAGGTGAAATAAAACAATACTTTCCCTAGATATGAAAATAATCTTAGTATCAAACATGGGGATATGCCAAATTTTATAGGAGGATTGACAACCTCCAATTGATTTGGAAGATGGGACAAGAATTGGATATTAGTGTAAACCTACAAATTTAAATCCTTCTATTGTTTGCTATGAATGCTAAACTTTTGTACATCTTTCATTTTGTTGGACTTGATCAATCCAATAATTTTGTACTTAAGTATTATCTAGGAAATATTTATTTAGAGGGTTGTACCTATGAGTATATGACAAGGTGATATATGTTGAATGATGTTTGACTAGGTTAAGTGTTACAAACACCTATGAGCTATTTTATATTACATCCTCATTAGAATCGTGCTTGCCTCAAACCTTGTTTAAATGTTTATGTGAAATAAAATATACTTTATTTAAGGGAAATTGTACTTACTCCCATTTGATTGCATAACAAAAGAGGGTACAACCTGCAGTAAATGACACCTAGATCCTTTTACTCAAATATATATTTGGCTTTGCACAAAGGAGTGGGATCTTGATATTCACAACACTCCCATAATGCATCATGATGAAGAATGCAACATTTTTTGGAATTCAACAAGGGTAATGAAGAATTTTTATCATTGTCCAAGATCTTTGTGGTAATGAAATGAGAGAAAACTTGTCTTAAGTAACAGGTCTTGCCAATTTCCAACTCTTGGTTTTGTTGTTGAGAGTTATTGGGGAATAGTAGTACATGAGTCAGAAGAATGTGGACAATAAATTGTCCTCATACTTTAGAAGATGGTATTAACCTTATTGGTAGTCAAGTTGAGGCAAGTATACTAACAAATACTCTTCAAGGACATCATTGTAGTGTAAAGTCAGACATAACCAAGATAATTGCCACTAGTGTAGAGTTTTCAATTCCTAATTATATCAAAGTATTGCAACCGAAGCTAATTACATCACAAGGAGGAGAAATGTCTAAGAGTTACAAATCTACAAGGTTGAATTGGGATCTTGGTAACTTCAGGAGCACCTTAGTTGGTGGTTGCTTGAGGACAAGCAATATTGGGAAGGGCGGACTATCATGCCCCACCCATGTAAGTCTAGGAGATCGCAACATCTAAATAGTCCAAGAAAGAAAAAAAGATCAGATCACTGCTTATATTCTATGCTAAGGAACTAAATTAACAAAAAGGTCGATTAATATTTGACAAAAGAATGTCATGGGCGGTGACTTTGCAAAAGCATAGAATTAACAATAAGAAGGTCTTTAGGCAACGCTTGGTTATGAAGGGATGTGTAAGATGCTTGCTCAAAAGAAAAGAAAAACACTTCCAGAATAGAATTAGATAACCAAATAACTGGAAACACACTTGCTCAGAATTAATTCACAATCATTCCCAAATACTAAGTAGGCTATTAGATCACCATATAATGCAAAATGTCACCTGAATCTGGCAATTAGTCATGAACAAAGATATAAATGGCATAAATAAACTGAAATCTTATGCAATTGGAACTTATTCAACACAACGATGGAAACACCAAAATAAGATCAGAACCGGAGATGGCTTAATAAAGCTTTATTCAAATTCTTCACTGGCTACATACTAATTTGTTTGCATAGTCGATTTGGATGTGAACCAAATCGTGGTGACGGAGATACAAGTCTATGTCGTTCTCAAGATTATTTTGATTACTCTGCTCGACCCACTCACAAGTAATGGCGCTATGCGTGCCTTAAACTCCCGATTTGAGTAGTCCCGATGACTAGATGAGAGAGAGAACTCCAATCCTGATCAGAACCTCAAGTGTGGCATGGTGTAACTAGTGATTTTCAGATCGCCTTGCGAACGCCTCCAGGCAATGAATGGTTCGCTGGTAATGACCAGCCTGGGCGAGGCCACTGATGAATTGTTGTTTGATCAACTTGCACCAACTCGAGCCAAACAATAGTCTCCCTGTGCTTAGCAAACTGTCGCTGCGAGCTCTCGGTGAAGTCCTGAATCGTTGAGACGGATGTGAACTACCGTGATGGGCAGTAGGCAAGAGCCGAACACTCTGCCAAATGCCAAATCGCTCAGTCGTCAATCATCTCCCTTCAGGTGTATGAATCCGTCTGTGATGCTACGAGTAGAATAAGGAGCAATTAGCAGAGTGCTGGAAATGAGTGAATACAAATATGTAATGCAATAGAAAATCGTAGAAGACACCGGATCCCAGTTAAAGATGGTCTTCCTACTTGGAACCACTTGTAGAGGGCTCCATCCCTGTCAGTAAACGATATCTTCCACAATTCGATGATGATATCTCAATGCAAGAACACATATTAATATGAACTGGATGCCTTCTAAGAGAGGTCGGCCACGGACCAGAAAAGACTAAAATTTAAATATTATTTAATTAATAATTTAAATTTAAGATTATTATATTTAATAATATATTAAATTTGTGGTGTTAAGAAATACTGTTTTTTCCTGCCACGAACCTTTGGCCAACCTAAGAAGTGGGGACATGACAGGATGTGTCCCTTACTAAGGTAAGCATGTGAATAAAGAGATGTGACTTTTTCCTCCCCTCCACCATTAAAGATATATAAGAGAGGAGAAATCATTTGAAGAAGGCATCAATGGGATCAAGCAAGAAAGGCATTAAGAAATCAGAACTAAGAGCAGAAATAGATATATTTTATCAGCAACTAGACTAAAAGATAAATCTGTGAATATAGTAGAATTATAGGCATATTTTTATATGTTCATGCCATAGAGATACTTGCAGAAATTATTGATCTTTGTGAGTAATCTAAATGCTTATTTTTATGAGAAACATGTAATGGAAGATTCATATAATAACCTATTCTGAATTAAGTAGAAATGATTGCAAAATAGGAAGGCCGATCAACTTTTTGAGTTCACGAGAGGTGAAGGCCAACAAACCCACCATCAAGTACGCCACCCATAGGGGGTTAAGCCTTGTGGGCCGGGAGGCATATGTGTGCTCTCGGGCTTGGTGGAAGGGAGGTAGTCTTCACACTCTTATCAAGCATGCCACCCATAGGGGGTTATGCCTCATGGGCTGGGAGGCTTATTAGTGCTCCTGGGCTTGATCAAGGAGGACGGCCAGCCTCCAAGGTGGACTGAGGGATAACTATCCTTGAGACTGTGGTTTGCAAGGTTTCTATCAAATTCCTAATATGGTTACTATAGGAATGTGTTAGGATGATTATTAATACTATCGATTTGTAACTCTTATGGATAGTAGTTGTCCTCATGGATTATGTTGGGAACTAACATTGTTGTAGGACCTAAACCAAGATTTATATCTTATAAAGGGCATTTCAATTGGTAAATTTATAATCTTAAATGTATTACATTTCTTATTTTGATTGAAATTGTGGTTTTAGGGCAAAATCTAGGAATATCCCAAATAGGGGACATTACAAGGGCAATATTAGAGGCATAGCTGTTTTAGTGACTTACTACGTCTATGTTTCTTTATAATCAGCTGCGAGTTTTAAAAGAGATTGCTAATTTTCCAGCTTTATCATACTCATAATTTGATATGAAATTTTCTTTGCAGTTCACTGATAGAAAGGTAATTAATTTGTAGTTGATTTCAGTTTGTAAATTTGGAAGGCCTAGCTGCCAGATAGTTTTGCATGGATATTGTAAGTGAATTCTGGAAGGTTCAGCGCTAGATCCCTCATTCATATTTGCACTGATATTGTAACAGAGATTGGATGGTGTAGCCTCCAAGATCTGCACTTCCTAATTCTGTTTGGATAATTGCATGCATTACTTTGGAAAGCATGCCGTCAGATTCAACATATTTATCTTACAGTTTTGCATAAATTGTAGACAAAGCGGTTTGCAGCCTGTAAGTGCATTTAATTGTTAATTGTTCACCTTGCCCACATCAGGCTTTCGGTGGCCAGAAAGTGCTAGGGTTTGTGTTCTACTTTTGAAAAATCTGTAAAGTTATCTAATATTCGAGCTAGGAACATAACAAGAATATCATTGATCTTAACAAGTTCTGGGGTTTCATTGTGACTAGAGCCTATTGTTACAATTACCAAACTGCTCAACCTTCTCTTTTGAAATTTAACCTAGTTTTATGGCATGATTGAATTGCTGTTTTGTATTGTGTTAGATGGAAAAGGACAATCTTATTCTATGTAATCTCTATTTTTCTTAACTTTTAAGCCACTTTCTAATATTAGCCTTGAGGTAAATGCTTTGAATGTGTCTGAGGAGTCTGAAAGGAGAAGACATTTTCTAAGCTGCTATCAAAATATGAGAGGCTGTTCCATGATTGATATCTGAGCAAACCATATTTATTATAATTTATCTGGATGATCATGCCAGATTATATTTCAAGTCCTGAACATTGCATCTTGATTCTGATTGTCAGGTCTCTATTTGGGGTAAAGTTCAGTTACGCAGTAAAAAGGAAAAGAGACAAACAATTTAAAATAAAGTTGTGATGATAGAATTTATGATATCTAAAGGATGCCTTGTATAGTGTATTTGGGAATGAAATATCATACAATGTCCCAAGTAACTGAATGTTTCTGTTTATTGAGGTTAACCATCAAATTGCAGTGTATGTAATTTCTGTGTGCATGTGAAATGAAATGAATGTTACTTTTATTGATGTCTACAAATGACCAAAACTTGCAGTGTACTCCAAAGATCTTTTTTTAATCTCTTCAATATTTGTTTCCTCTCAACTTAAATACTTAATCTAATTTAATACCATGTCATATATCTAGGACTTTTGCTGATGGGTTCCCCAACCTCTTCATTTCAAATGCCCATGGTATCAGAGGACAACATGTAGCTTTTCTAGCCTCATTCAGCTCTCCTGGTGTCATTTTTGAGCAGCTTTCCATCATATATGCCTTGCCCAGGATGTTTGTGTCATCTTTTACTCTTGTTCTGCCATTCTTTCCTACTGGATCTTATGAGCGCATGGAGGAGGAGGGAGATGTGGCTACAGCATTCACTCTGGCTAGAATTTTGTCAAACATACCTATTTCTAGAGGTGGACCAGCAAGTTTGGTTATCTTTGATATTCATGCATTGCAGGTGGGTCCTAGATCTCTTTATATTTTTTAAAATCTGAAGTTCATATAATATTGATATAATAATATGAATATGCATCAGTATTCTGTTATCTTATTCAAAATTGCACAACCCATCTCTTTTGCATGATGTTAAATATTGTAAATCTGGTAAATTTTGAGAAGAATGAATCAATTTCTGTCATGAGGGTTTTGAATTTTGTTGTTCTTACTGAGTTGTACATCCCATAAAATACTTGAAAATGTTTGAAACCTGAAACTGTTGATTTTACTAGGTGAAATGGCTCTACCATGAAACATATTTACATGATAGGCAGCTTAAACTGTCTGTCTTTGCACTACTTTATGTGGGAAACAATTGCAAAGGAAGTTGGCATCACATAAATGCAATAGTTACCAAGTAGACTATTCAAGCTCCTCAGAGATGGGTTCTTGTGTGAACAATTACCCATGGAAGATGTCTTGTAAAGATAGAATGATATTAACACACAAGCTATCGCATTTCATTTATCCTTGTCAAGATGGGCTAACATTTAACAGTTTACACAAAATTAAATTGCCAAGGCTAATATTTTTGCAAAGGAAATTGCCCAAAGATAAAACTATAGAGCTTGAGGATTTATTTATACAGTTTACAAGTGCAGCTCTACCCAGATTATTTGGGAGAGAGGTGCAGCTTACCCAGCAAAACATTAATGTTTTAGGACTATTAGCGTTACAGGGATTTTTTTTACATGTATAAGATTGGTTATATGTTATAAAAAGATTAGATGTGGTTTGATCTCATGTAATTAAAAGGGGGTGAAAAAAGTCATTTATGCAATAATTTTTAAGTGAGAAGAGAGACAATAAGGTTTAATAGTTACGAGACTTCTTGAGGATTGTAGCGGAGTCCCGCGTAGCGACAGCGCGTCGGGCGCCAGGAGGGACGACGGCAGCGTCGAGGAAGGACTTCGCGAGGCGAGCCAGCGCGCCGCGCGTCGGTGATCGACCCAGGCTGACAGCTTTCAAAAACCAAAGGCCAAAACCAAAACAAAATCTAAGTTTTTTTATTTTATTTTTTTCACTTATATTTTCTATTTCGCTCTAAAAGCAACCTCATTTAATTCATTTGGAAAAATAGGAGGAGAAGAGAGAGTTGTGAAGAAAAATAGGAGGAGCAGAGAGGGCAACCAGCAAGTTGTTGAAGACAAATCCAGGGTCATATATCATTTGGGGAGCTTGGTGGACTCATCAGACTCGCCGAGTCCAAGTGATCAAATTTGCTTTTATTTGTGTCTTTACTACTTTAGTCACTGAGGCTACAGATGCAGTCTTTAGTGATGAGGACCTTGATTGGGTGGACCAGGCAGAGAGAGGCCGAGGTTGTAGCCATGGCTGAGGAGGAGGCTAGAGCACAAGGAGGCATAGATGTTGTTGGTGAGAGTGGCCTGGAGAGTCAGACACAGGCAGAGACTATGGCTGCAGCTGCCACATCATCCAGGACCCTTAGACGCCTTTGTAGGAAGGATGCTGGCTCCACTATCCATAGGGCATAGAGTCATAGAACATTTTGATTTGATGTCATATTTCCTATTTCATATTTTTATGGAACATTTGATGTCATGGATTTCATATTCCATGAGTTTTGTATACATTTGACTAATTTTATATATCTAAGTATGTTATTTCCTTCAGCAGCGCAACTACAATTTGTGTACTTTATACTTATGTAATCGTTGTATACTTGTGTGCATGTGATCAAATTTGCTTTTATTTGTGTTGTATTCAATAAAGGGTGCTTGAAACAAGTTTTAAATCCTTAAAAATCTCTAAATTTCTAGGGTTTTTCAACTTTTTTTCATTTTGCCGCGTCTGCGCCGCGTCCGCGTCCGGAGTCGCCGAGTCCCGCGCCGAGTCGCCCTCGCCGAGTCTGAGCCGCGTCCGCGTCTCGTTACTTTAACCTTCCCAATTATAACCTTTTTTTTTATCTAAGTTACATGGGTCTTGGGGATGGGGGGATGTGGGGATGGTGGACCAAGGGCTTGGTTTTTAGGGACGGTGGTGCAAATATATATGTGTTAGAACTGTTAGTTTTAGGATCAGAAATGTAAGCAATAAAAAATGCAACACAGTGAACAATGAACACAACAAGATACCCTGGGAAAACCCTCCTTCTCGAGGGAGAAAAACCCAGCCACAACTATATCACTTATATATTGTTGATGTAATTACAGCTTCGAGCTTCATACTTCCTTATTTATATGTGATTATTCAATATAAAGTGGTGCTTCACATGGCAACTTTGTAATTATCTTTTTGGCCGACCTTCCTTGTAAATTGTATTTATTAAATTGAAATTATATTTTTATGATGGCCGACCTTGCATGAAAAGGTGCGACCTCTCTCCTTCAAGTTGTATAAATACAAGATCATTCTACTCCATTTGAGCATCAATCAAGTTTGGGCATTTCTTCTCTTCCAAGTGCGAATTCTTCAAGGGCAGATCAATCAAGTGCAGATTGCGAATTATCATGAGCAGATAGCGAATTTCTTAAGGGCAGATCTGAGTTACAAGGAAGTGCTGATTACTTGTTATCATTGCATCTTGTGAAGGTGCTGCATATCGGCCTTGAGATTGACCTCATTGTAAAGAGACTTGTTGCCATTATTGATAAATAATAGAGAGATATTTGTTGCTGGGCTTTTCCCCTCAAGAGGAGGTTTTCCCAGGGTATTTGCTGTGCCTTTGTGTTGAATTTTTGAATTAATTTCTGTGCATTAAATCTGATCATAAAACTAACTTATATTGAATGAGAGAACAACAATTAGCTTTACAATTGGGCCAACACTAGGCCAATATGATGCAATGAATATAGCACCTCTCTTAGATGCAGGATATACACAATATTGATGAATTCTCCTTGATATAGGTTTGCTCTCAGCAAATGAAGGACTGCTATAGATGTCCTTGATATCGATCTGCACTAACAATAATATGATCTGCTGTAGCTTGTTTGAATTCCTTGATAGCATGCGGGTGACTTAAGAATAATGATCGATTTGCTGTAAGTGTGAATTCCTCCTATAGTGCGAACTTGTCTTGAATTGAGATTGAATGACCAAAGAATAGGAATCTCCTTATATTTATACATATCAAGGCGCCTTTTCATGAAAGGTTGGCCTTGTCCATTAACCAAGGCGTCTCTTGAATAAGTCGGCTTCAATAAAAGTAAAATAATATATATAGCAAGTCGACCCCTTGCTTTTAATGTTTGAAATCATTTATTATTTCAAATGATATAAGGGAGAAAGAGATCTCCCGCTGCTACTTACAGCAACAAGAACCACATTACATAGTACAAAGAACAATAAAGAATTTACTCATCAACTAGAGCATTTTTTTGTTGTTGTTGAAACAAACAATATAACAAAAGCAACTATTGCAGTTATAACAGTAATCAAGATAATATTCTATCATATCAACATGAATGAACGGTTTTCATAAAATTCAAGTATTAAAAGGAAAAGTACAAGAGTAAGGGATTAGAAGTCCTCATTTGGATTTAGCGTCTTCCAAGATAAATTAGAAAAGAAGTGCACGCAGCAGCAGTCTCATATCTCTTCATTTACTTGAAAGCAAGAAATATATAAATCTGGAAATGTATGCAGCACATCTCCATAAACGTTTCTTGAATGAAAGCATTTAACTTTAGAAATAGAGTAATCTCAAAAGCAATATGTGCCTGAACAAATCTTTTGAAACTTGAAAGAAATCTGGAAATGCTCAACTATTGGCAAAACTCCCAGTTTCAGCTCAGCCCAGCCAACTCCTACTGTAGGCGTCTATGGTCCAGCTCCTTTATATGTGAAGGAAACGACTTCAGAGTTCCTCTATTTCCAATTGCACCCCCTTTCTCCTCACAGTTTCAACAACCAAATCTGCTCTCTGCTTTTCCCAGCCTCAGCTACCAACCAACGTAACCTTTCTTCCCCGTCTCCACCTTTCTTTTGTGCCTGCAAAAATTATCCAAAGACTCCCAAAAGGTTGAATTTGTTTCCAAGACAGTTATGGAAACCAACTCCCTCCTTTTTCTCAACTTCATTCCTGTCCCAAGAAGGTCGAGCCTCCAGATAAGATAAGAAATCAAGATTAATAGTTTATCAAATATGGTGAATGTATTTCCCAGATATGGTGCGCCGCTTTTGTGGCTGGGATTTAGGAATTACACCCGAAATCTTGCCCACGTCCAATTTAAGGCGTTTTTGCATATTTATAAATAAATAAAGGTTGCAACGTATTTAATTTTCCAACTTGGGATTGCCCACCAACATTTTAAACGAAAGATTGTATTAGTGTACAATATTTAAATATCTTCAAATGAATATGGCAGTAAGGCATATTAACCTCTTTTGAATTTAATAAATATTCATCTTGAATAAAACGAAATTCAATTAAATACTTATGTATTTTATCATTAACCTCACTACCTCAAAAAGGTATTTATATTTAAAATGCCTCTAGGCGTTATCATGTAACGTCACCAAATTCACCTGAAGAAGAATAAATAATTATATATATAGTTAAGCTATCAGACGTAATTTCACACTCAACAGGTGATAATATCAACAAATTCAGATGCCAAAGTTAGGTTAAATTCAATGACAAAAAGAAGGTAGGAGAAATTGGTTTACAAAACCCTAATACCACTGATGGTAAAACACATCCTAGAATCACTCGAATGACTTACATCAATAGGACTCTAAACAACTCACTTCTAGGGTTCCGAGATCACTTGTCCAAACCCTAACTCAGATGGCGATTCTAGGGCACTCAAATGATACTTCCCCTCTTCTGAGGATTGTAGTACGGCTACCCTGCATCCAACTCTAAACAAGAGAAAAATTAGTCTGTCATCCCGATAATTCTTCATTACATATTTCTATCTACACAATTACTGCAAAGTAAACTTTTCCTTTTCTAGGGCATCAAAACACAACTTATTCATCTTGAATAGATCATATCACATATTTTCATTGCGTTAACAAAACTCAATCACAAGATTTCAACAAATCATGCACTGGTAACTCAACATTTGCATCATTCATTATTCATATAGCAAAAAGTAAAATTGTTTTTAAACCCACTAGGATGGGATGTAACAATATGGTACTTAAAAAAATAGTTATAAAAAATGTATAAGGAATAACAAATGAAACTTTGAAACTCAAACATATTGCATTGAACAATGAAAACCAAATATCATTATATTTATATTATATTCAAAATGACGATTACATTGATCTTTTGCTTGGGAGCTTCATGATAGTGTGGTGTTGCATTTAGATTTTGGCATGCATTGATTGGTTGTAGGTACTCATGGATACTTAGAGATAGAGGTGAGATTGGAGTTCTTTTGGATATTAGAGACATATGTTGAGATGGTTACTCTTGGATGAGGTTTGAACAAGAAGTTTGAAGAGTCTTTCACTTGGATATGGACGTGATTTCATGATGGATCTGAGAGGAGGAGATTGTTCTTGGAGAGAGTCATTGTGGCTTGGTGTATCTTGGAGGAGCAATCTCATTTCCCACTCTTGGTATACTCAACAAAAAATCATTTGATAGGTATTGCCCACCTTGTTTTCGGATGCATTTTGTTTGTTTTGGAGGTTTAATTTGAGGAGTGTTTGGCATGGTTATCTCCTTGTGCATATGCGTTTAATTTATGAGAAGTTTACGAGATGTTCTTTGGCCGAATTTCTAGTTTTGGAATGGTTTTGAGTTTGATCTTCTTTGGTTATAAAAGCTTACATCCATGTTGGTTATTTGAGATACATATGCTTTTTTGATCTATAAGATTGAACAGTTAGGTGTTGTTAAGGCTTTTCAATTGGGGTTTTGTGAAGGAGGTCTTCCTTGGCATAGCTTAGCACTCAGTGGTGTTGGTGAAGGACATGATTGATTTGTAGTTTCTCTCTACGGTATTATGTTTCTTCCTAGAGGTTCTTATTTGTTGGTTGAAAATTTTGTATACCTTGAGGATATGCAAAATTGTGGTTTCAGGCACAGTATGTGAGATTAACTCTCCTATTTTTAAAGGGAAGGCTCCCCCTTTGCTTTCTATTTTAACAATTCAGAAATAAATTCTAACTATAAATCTATTCTAAATCTGGGTGGAACTCAGTCTTGTTCTCTTTTTTAAGAAAAAGACACTTATTCTTTTCTCTTATTTTAGAAAAGAATCACAACTGAAAGCATAAATGATTAATGAAGTAAACAAATAAAGAAGCAAAGTTTCCATAAAGGCACAAACTCCTTTGTTGCTCCTTCGGGATGGGAAAACAAATTGAAAGCACAAAGTCTTTGACAACTTACTCTCCTATCAACCTTTTTAGATGATTTTTTGGTTACGAAGTACAGTATGTAGCAGCTCAAAATCTAACTACATGATGCACTTTTAATGCACAAACATAGAAAATAAAAACAGCACAAGGTCTGCAAGTTACCCCCTTTGCTTGAGCCTTCTACAATAGCTTCAAACGTGACAAACAACTCAAAGTCTGCAGTATCAAATCTGAAAACCAATCTAAAACTCCAAACGCAATGAGCAGATCAAAGTCTGCAAAATTGAGCTTGAATCCCTCTTGTATAACACTACAAAACTCACAATCAATATGCAGAAAATGTTGTCACATAACACCTTGAATCAACACAAAGTTTGAAAACAATTTGCCTCTTTTAATTGACTGTAATCTGATTTACATCTAAGCTCAAAGTCTTAAAGTACACATACAAACTAGCAGAGTTTTGTTGCATTGCCAAAAGATAAAGATTACAATAGACCCCCTCAAGTATTTATAGGAGGGAAGCCTTGAGAAAAAGGTGGGAGGATCCCAACTAACTTGAGAAATTCTCTCAACCACTAGCTAACTGTAGTTGACTTATTCAACATTACATGTCCTATTGTAATTTGACTTGTAATGTAATTACGTGTAATTACATTCTACAAAAATGCAAGTGAAAGGAACACTTGCACTTACAAAATTTGCTTTTACATGTAACTTGTCGAAAACAAAATACATAAAATAAAGATAAAGTATCATGAAACACTTTTTATTCCATTTCATTCCTAGCTTGTCTTTGTTTCTTCATCAAAATGAGAAGCACAAAACATCTTCAACAACTATGGGTGATTCCATGATACCAAAATCTTAGAAACTAGCAATCCCGCCAAGACTTGCTTGGGTTTTGAACTTATAACATTTATCATGACACGAAGATGCTTGGCGAATATGCTTTGGACAGCAATGGGAGAAAAATTGGATCTGGAGAGGCCATTTGCAAGTTCAACTTGTAATCGGGTTGTGAGAACCCAATTGCAAGTGAAATGTGAAGCGTATGGAAGCAAAGGCAAGCATTTTGAAGGCTTTTTAAATGTATCCTTACTTGCAGTCGGGTCTTGGAAACCTAATTGCAAGTATGCAAATGATGAAAACTTTATCCCACAATGTATTTAGAAAATGCACCTTCAACTTGTAGCCAAGAAGAAACCAAGAAGAAGAAAACAAAAAATAAAACAAAGACAAAGATAAAACGTACCTTTGAAGAGCAAAAACGCACAGCTGAAGAAATAAAATAAGAACCCTTGATTTGTAACGAACACTTATAAACTAAGTGAGACAAAGACTCTTTTCCAAACACAATCAGCTGAGTATTTAATCCTCTCCTCAAGAAACACAGGAACAAAGGGAAGAAGATGAGAGAAAACACGCCAAGAGGAGAAGAATGACCAAGACCAAGTCAAAAATCGGGTTTTGAAGACAAGAGTTCATTCTTCAGCAAAAACTCGAACTACAAGCTTGAAATCGGGCTTTTTGAATGTATTTGCAAGTGACTTGAGTCATTAGCTTAAGTGGGTCGGATCTTTCAAGAGAAAACACAAGTCATTTTAGAAAGGGCACTTCACACGCGAGCGTGTAGTCGAGTCTTCAAGGTCCGATTGCAAGTAATAAACTTGATTTTTCATTTCAACTTGTAAGTTGGGTCTCAAGACTCCCATTACAAGTTACAAATTAACAAAAAGTAACTTAAAAACTTCCCACTTTAAATGCGGGCTTTAAGACCCCCATTACAAGTGAAATGAAAATTATAAAGTGACTAAAGGGCGCTCACTTGCAAGTTGGGTCTCAAGACCCCCATCGCAAGTAAACAACAAAACATAAAAAGTGACTTAAAAGACCAAAAAAGAAATCGGGTCTTAAAGACTTGATTGCAAGTGCAAGTATCACTTTCATTTTAGAAATTGAAAGTTCCATACTTGCAGTGAGACGTCCAAAACCCGACCAGAAGAAGGAAAGACACAAAAACAAGATCAAAACGGACATAAAACCGAAATGAAAATAACTAAGACGACAAAAGACCTTATAGAATATACAAGGCACGATTTTCCCTTGAGAAACATGCATTAGAGTAACCAAAAATAAGAATTTTTAGAGAAAAATTCGCATAGGTTGTCCAATTTTTGCTTTGCAAAAACTGAGGACAACATTATTCATCAAGTATGATCACTATTGCAGTCATCTATTGTTGTTGTACTTCATTGATTTTTAGCAACAATATGAATGCTCTTTAAATTATATCATTTGTTATGTGGAGAATTCGAGAGAAATAGAGGAGATTAGAGGTGCGAGAGTGAGCAGAAAATTGTTTGTGGAAGTATGTTTTGTTTATTAGCAAGTTGGTTGTAGTTGTTGTAGTTTATAGATTATTGTATGTGTGTTCTTTGTACTAAATGATTTGAATACTAGCCCCACCTTTTGTGTAAGTGCTCGTTGGTAGAATTTGAGCTGCTTTGGTTGGCACTAGACTAGACATTAGTATTACAATGGGAGTCCTAGGAGTTATGTGCGTCTTTGGTAGACCATTTTCATTGATTTGTAGTATCAAGGGTCTTTAGGATTTTTTCACATCATTGGCTTGGTGTGTTTGTTACCATGGAGACAAAAACCATTTTTGGATGCATTTAGTTTGTTTTGGAGGTTTAATTTGAGGAGTGTTTGGCATGGTTATCTTCTTGTGCATATGCATTTAATTTATGATGACATTTATGAAAAGTTTACAAGATGTTCTTTGGCCGAATTTTTGGTTTTGGAATGGTTTTGAGTTTGATCTTCTTTGGTTATAAAAGCTTACATCCATGTTGGTTATTTGAGATACATATGCTTTTTTGATCTATAAGATTGAACATTTAGGTGTTGTTAAGGCTTTTCAATTGGGGTTTTGTGAAGGAGGTCTTCCTTGGCATAGCTTAGCATTTGGTGGTGTTGGTGAAGGACATGATCGATTTGTAGTTTCTCTCTACGGTATTATGTTTCTTCCTAGAGGTTCTTATTCATCAAGTATGATCACTGTTGTGGTCATCTATTGTTGTTGTACTTCATTGATTTTTAGCAACAGTATGTATGCTCTTTAAATTATATCATTTGTGATGTGGAGAATTCAAGAGAACTAGAGGAGATTAGAGTTGAGAGAGTGAGCAGAAAATTGTTTGTGGAAGTATGTTTTGTTTATTAGCAAGTTGGTTGTAGTTTATAGATCATTGTGTTGTACCCAAACCAAATTTTTTGCTTCATTAAGGAATTTTGCTTAAAAGAGTCTAAACCTTGTTAAAATGATGTCAAAATATAGTATTTGGGCAAGTCGAGTATGGACTTTGGTCGATGTCATGTCAGTCATCAGCAACAATTGGTCAGTACCTGGAGGTCAAAACCTGAACCTGGGACTCAAAGCAAGACATGTTATGATGGAGAAGTGCTTCACGACAAAATTATACTCCTACAAGGTCAATTCAGTGGCCAGAACAGTTTTTATGGAGGCAAAAACAAATGAAGATATTTTGCAGAAAGTAGATTTGCGCCCTTGTAGCCTAGAGGCGCCCTTCTTTTTGAAGGCTCAGATTTAGTTGCATGTGCTTGCAAATATGTTCAATCTCTTTAGAATTAGTCCAGCTTTCCAGCGAGCTATCAAGCAAGGTCATCCGAAGTGCAGAACTCCGACAATCGAAGTCAGAAGCTGAAGGTACGAGGAGAGTACACGTCAGAAAGGTTGTCAAATTTACAGTTTCTGCGCCCCTGTAGCTCAGGGGCGCCCTTGAATTTGACCCCTCAAATGGATGAATTTGTAAAATCTGTTTCCGCTATAGGGGTGCCCTTGAATTTGACCCCTTAGATGGATGAATTTGTAAAATCTGTTTACGGGGGATCTTTTCTAACTTAGTTCAGCTCCGCAACGCACCAGTTCGTGAGATGATCCGACATGTTGAGTGATCATGACAGAGGTTCTATCGAGCACGTAAAACAAAGGGTGGAAAATGTAGAAATACACGCCTATACCTCTATAGGCCAGGGGCGCCTAGCCTTTAGACCTGCCAGATGGGGTTTTTTGCAGTCACAGTCTTTAATCAGATGACGGATTGCTCATCAATTTTGAAATTGGAGGGCAAGTAGACATAAGGGTTCAAGCCTGCTTAGAGTTCATGCAAGATGATCAATTCATCACTACAAAAGAGGACTTTGTCCTTAAGAATAAAAGGAGAAGAGCTGCAATAGACAATGCAAGACAAAAGCCTCACAAAGGACAAGAAAAAGGAAATAATTGCGGATTTTTGGACCAAGGTCAACATAGAAATGGAGTCTATGACTCCTCAAAGTGGTGGAGAGCTGGTAAGAAATGCTGGATGCTTACTCTTGCTAGGGTGGGATATGTCATTTTCCATTGCATTTGACACTATTAGGAGACAAGAAGGAACTGACCTTGTTTTGCAGTCAGAAGAGGAAGCTGATGCTCTTTGTTTTGGGTTAGGATTTAATCCTAGACATGAGACTCTAGCTATATGATCTATTTTTCTAGAGACCAATAAGCCCTAGGTGATTAATGATCCAAGTGAGCTCACTGGAAACTTGATATTCAAAAGACTAGGGGATACAAGTGCCAACCAAACAACCTCCCTCATAGTAAATACAACATTGTTTACTGAAGTAGCAGTGAAGAAGTTGTAGGGAAACTTGGATAGGGAAAATGCCACAAATTTAAAATTGCAAGAGCAATTGGATGTGGTTACAGGATTGTTGCCTCCTCCACAACCAGCCATTGAAGACAAAGGATCACTAGAGAATGATACATTAGCCCTTAAGGTTAAAGATTTGAGAGAGAAGCTCAAGCAGAGTAGGGAGGAGGAAAGAATGGCTAAGGAGGCAGTTGTTAAGAAAGTATCAAATTTGGTTGACAACATTTTGAGTCACAAGTTGTCAAACATTTTTAGTCAGGTGTATAAGGTCTGGGATAGTAACACAATTTTGAAGGATGCATTCACCAGCCATGCTCAAGTAGGAGTTAGGTTGAAGTGCTTTCAAGTCAGTTGGGCCTCGGGGGTTGTGTTATTGAGAATTATTGCAAAAGGCTCCAATTTTGATTATAGTTTGGTGTTTGATATTCTTTCTAGGTCAGAATTGTTACATTCACCATCACAATAAGTATAAGGCACTTATTAGGCGGGAGTTGGATATTTTTGAAGATTTTGAAGAGTTTCATATGCCTCCAGTATTGGATAATGAGGGAGAGATAAGGCCTTGCAAGGAATGGAGAGAAGATTTTGCTAATATTCTCTCTCCTTTATATGGAAAAATAAACAAAGATAGTTGTAATGTCCCCATTTTGGCCATACGCTCTTCTTTGACTGATAGCCTATTTCCAGAAATCCATAGGTTGATCAGAAGTGAAATTAGGGTTTCCTGGCTTGGAGGTTTGTGGCATTTCTAGGTATTTACTATTTTTAGTAAATACTAATTTTGGCAGTGGTTCAGTTGTCAGCCTTCGTTAAGTCATTTTCAGTTGGAGCAGTTGCTTGGGTTTGATTTTGGCTTTAAAAAGCATTATTTTGGTGAAATAATATATTTCAAGGCATTAATGTTTTAATTTCAAGTTGACCCCTTGGCCTAGTTCATTAACTTTAAGTTGTTCTTAAAAGGTGGTCATGAAGGGGGACATCATCATGGAGGATGAATTTAATATTTAAAAGTCTTTTAATGCCTTGGGAAAAGTGGACGCCTTTTCTTGAAGATATTCTTTTAAAAAATAAAGTTTATTTGTGCATTGATAATGTGGACGCTTTTTTGAGAAGTTGGAAGGTTTCTAGAAATTTGAAGAGACTCATGTGTCTTTTGGTGTACTTCCTTGAGGAATTGAAGAGTCTTCTACTCTTCTATAAAATGAATGCTAGCCAGCGTTAGTATCCATGAAAATTATGCTAAAGTTATCGTAAAATGATGACATTTAGCCGGATATCACCTCCCTAACACGTTTCAAGAATTTACGTGTTTTGCAATACAACACCTGATTGGCTACATTCTTTGCTTCTCAACTTGATTCTTGATTAGTATCAAAGATTGAGAAGAAATTTTGGAGATTTTGGCAATTTTTGGTTGCTGTTTCATCAACTGCTGAAAGTGATTTTTATTCATGGCTTATTTTCCAGATTGAATTTCGTTCTGGGTATTTAACCAATCTGTTTGCTGACCTTGGGCGACCATTCATGCAAGTTTTGAGATTTTATTTTGAAGTGCCTGATTTTTAATTAAAATCGCCCCTCCCAAGAGGGCCGTACCATCTCAAGTGCATTGGGAATTGTGCAAGTTAAAAAAAAGTTGGAGTTGTTGCTGTTTGGTGCTTGGTTTTTGGGCGCCTACCTCTTGAGAAACATTTGCAAAAGATTTCAATCAATTCGGAGATGAAATGAGTGAGTTATGAGTATTTTTCTGATTTCCAGTTTGCTGATATGAATTTCCAGAACTCAGGATTTTACATCAGATTTATAAGTTTCCAGTTTTAATCATTTCTCAATCATTGGAAAGCAAAGAACATTGTTAGAATTCATTCTTAACTTCTTATCTCATTTCTCTATCATTGTAATTCATGTATTTGCAGTCATTTTGAATTGTAAGGTTCTGATTAGTAGTACTAATCTAACCCATTATTATTGCTGCAACTATTTGATTAAATTCTCATTAAAGTCCCCTGGATGGTTTACCGCCAGTGTGGTTAAATTGATTGTAACTCTTGTACCCACTCAAAGTGGTGAATCCCCACAGTTCCGTGGATGCCCGCCGCAGCGGATGAATTGTTTCTAGTGTAATCTTTTCCCCCCACTGTTTGGTGGTAGCGTGGAATTGCTTTCATGGCTGGTTATCCGCCTATCTGTTTATAATTTCAACTTTCTTCACTCCGTCATATGTTAGCACCTCGCCCTTAGTGGGATCTTGAGTGCACATTCTTGACGTTGAGTAGTTATTCAATTCAAGTTCAGTTTTCAGTTTGATGCTAACGCTAATCCAGTTTACTATTGCTGGTTATGTGTGTTAAATTCATCGAAAAAATTGGTTAGCATATTTCAATAGTGAGATGGACACAAAGCAATTAAACCTTGGTATGGATATGCTTTCTAAATTTGAGTACAACATCCTAGGCTTTTCTGACATGGTGTATGTCCTAATAAATGATGATTACAAGACTCATATGCTTAGGGTTAACTAATTTCTCCCACTCAGAGGTGACATGTCATCAAAGCGGGATGAAGATAAAGAGAAGAATGGTGCAGAAATTTAAGTTGCTTTTCAATTGGTCATCACCAACCAACATGAATGCAAAATCCACAAGTCAAAAAAGGAATGCCACAAGTGTCCTATTGACTTCAAGAAGCAATTTTGGGTAAATCAAATCCATCTGCAAGTATAAATACTCCAAAAGGATCTCCAACCACTTTTGCAGTGGTTACTTCCTCCTGTACAAATGTTTTTGTCCTTTTGTAAAGTGATGGAATAAGGCTTTTTGCTTGTTGCTCCCTTATTTCTGTAAAAGGGAATTCCAAGCCTTATTCTAGGATTCGAGTCCTTAGGTTTTGAGCAAGTCTCTATATAGAGTTAGTCTTGTACGGTTAGGTCCTCTGAAGTTTCGAAAGAAAGATGATGTAATTTTTGCTTTGTAATAGCAACAAACAACTCAATTTTGTTGTTTATAAGAATATAATTCATATTGTTGATGCGTCCATGTTGTAATACAATATCTTTTGAATCTTAATAATCAAAGATCATTCAAGGTTCTTGTTGCACATTTGCTATAATGAATGTTTGATTGATTAGCGTCTATTCAAGTAATAGATTAAATTGCTTTCAGTTGGATATTTGAAGATATTGTGGTTGTAGTGGGGATCTTAAAGAAGATTAACAATATTGTCCATTTGCTGGTTTCTTGTTGTAAAGCAATGAGAGTATAAAAGTTTGTTTTCAGTTTGTTATCAGAGGAATTATTTCATTCTTGACTTTGTAATGGATAAGGCACCGGTCAGAATAATTCACAGAGTTCAAACCTAGGCAGATCAACTTTAAAATTAAAATATTTCTTTTATGTTTATTTGTTTTTGTTTAGGCTCACTTCACACCATTAGAATATAGAGCTACAAAGGGTTTTGAAGATGACTTAGCCATTAGGTTCATCCTCTAGATTGTTGGTGTGAAAATTGTAATCTATTTTGACATCATTGAAAGCATTGTTGTAATTCAAGAATGATGTTGTGTAAAAGGGAACCCACCTTGGTTTTGAAAAGCCTAAAGTGCAGAGGAGAACAATTATAAAATCTGTCTCCTGTTCGTTGGCCATTGATCTAGGGTTCTCAAGTATAGTATTTAGCTAATCCTTAGAGAAACCTGGGCAATCAGTTGGAACCACCAACAAGGCCTAGCTTGGGTAGCTTAGTTTTGTTTCCTCTGTGGTTTGCCAGTTATTAGATCAGCTTTAGCTTTTGAGAT